>BOPP01000083.1:477510-538153 GCA_017312745.1 Gryllus bimaculatus
AGGAGGCGGGGCGGGGCGGGGCGTTCGCCGCCAGGAAGGGATTCGCCTTCCACGACCGCATGACCGCCGCGCCGCAGATTCAATATTGGCAGCTGACCCTCTTGCCCGGCGAACGATTACTTGGCGAGAGCTTCCGCTCTCCGCTCTGTAAACAGAAGTCGAAGGCCACTGCAGGTTGCGGTAGCGGAACTTCTATTAGTATGTCTGCGCGTTTACCTGGAGGTTCTGAAATGAACGCGTTCGGGATTGGAGTTCATGTTCTGAAGAAGACGGCAAGGCATGACGGTAAAATGGCATTGCTGACATTGTAAATAGAATCACAATGTTGCAAGGAAAAGGGTTTATCATTGTACGTCTCTTGTACCGTCCGAAACTTCTGCATGGTGCGTCTTCAAGATGACTTCCACCGCCAACTTCTCGTCAAGAAGACATAAAAAGTTTAATTCAAAAATAAAACAAAACGTTGATTATGCGTATATGTTCAGTCACAGTATTTTGAGTAGTTCGTAGATTTTTATTTTAAACAACAGAAGTGTACTTTTCCCTTGTAGTACGTAGAGATATGACTTTTATCCAAATTGTGTGGTGAGTTGTTTGAACTAGCAATACTAATGTCTTGCATCACCATGTGTACTCCACACCAAAGATTTGCCTTTGAGTACATTACCATTAGCACTTATCCGAAACCAAATATAAAACTGCCTCGGAGAGTTGTTGAAAATGAAGCGTAATGATAAATAAATAAAGATATTTTCAAGTATCAATATTTTAATTCAACTTATGATCATTTCGATCGCGTAGCGATCATCTTCAGAGCTTGCAGCTTCTGGGCCGAAAACAAAGTTCAGAATGCAAAGGCAGAACTTTGTTTTCGGCCCAGAAGCTGCAAGCTCTGAAGATGATCGCTACGCGATCGAAATGATCATAAGTTGAATTAAAATATTGATACCTGACAATATCTTTATTTATTTATCATAATAAAAAGGTATCTACTTCACCAACAATCCAATTAATGAAGCGTAATGAGTTTTCGTGAAAGAAACGCGTCACATTTCCTGCCATCCCACGGGATTAAACAAATGTCACGAATTTGTTAACAGCGCAGAGGAAACGTGAGCCGGGGGCGAGGGCTCGCTTTCCGTCGGCAGATCGCTGCGGTGTCTGGAACGCGTTTCATAACTGCGGCGAATCACGCAGCGCCCCGATCGGTGACGTCATTAGAAGATACACTGCCCAGGCTGTTACGCAACCGTCGCCAACAAAAGAGGTTTCAGCGTAGTCGTTGAAGTTTCCAGTAATGAATTTAATCGAAAAAAAAAAAAAAAAGTTCAATTTGCGTCGAATCTGGAAGAATAATCTCACTTGGTTCCGATGTTTAAGCGATATCTGAGGGAAAAGCAATGGGTTGCAACGTTGCTCCGAAAACTTTTGAGAGCTCAGCATGATTTTGGCTATTTTATCGTTGTGTGGTTATTGTTCCCCCAAAGACTTGTTTACCTAAAATGCATTCTGTTTTAAATGTTTCATTTCTGTTGCAACGAATTGGTTTCTTCTCACTTATGTCGTTTCCAGTCATATGGCAGTTGATACACTTATTACATTTCTTATTAATTCCAAATTTGAGAGTGTAGTTTCTCGCAAGTTTGTAGCTATACCATTTCTAGTCTCAGAAAATCAATACACTCGGGATAGCGTTAAGGGGGGATATATTAGTTGGGAGTTTGATGCTTACACAGTCACACACCATTTCATTCCTTGTTAAACTACTTAAAAGATGAAGCCATGTAATCAGATGAGTATGAATTATATGTCGAAGTAATTATGTAAAAATAGAGGGAGCGGAGGAAAAGATTTTTTTCAATGACCACATACACCAAAGATGAAATTATTTGAACTCTGGAATTATATGAAAATGATACATACAGGATGCTGTGCGAGTAATTGTACTGAAACGTGCCTAATAATACATTGATACGATGGTTGTGATAAGAGAACTTGTTTTGTTCTAACCCTCATTACTGCCCCGTTACATGTGTCACGAACCCTAGTGTATGTCTCAGTTCTTCATTCTTGTTTCTAATGGACTGCAACACACTTCTCGAAAACTCGAATTTTGTTATGGTCCTTATTTTAAAACATTTTATTCCTCTTATTATAAACCGACTTTTGAAGACTTTTAGTAATGCTTATTTTATAATCCATTATTTATTAATCATGATACACCTGTATTTCATCTATCAGCTTTAAACATGCTTATCTCATCTTCCTTTTTGGAGTTTTGCAAATATTGAAGCCTATACACGATATGTTTCCGGTAATTGTATTTTGATCCATCTTCCGCTGTCGCGGAGTGGAAGCGAATGGACAGCCGATGCGTTCGCGTGAAGCGGTTCGGTTGGGTTGGGCGGAGCGCACGCGATGTCTGCCCGCGAGAGGCCGCGGGTCGATCCCCTGCGTGGGCAGCGCAGGGGTTGAGTTCCCGCGCGTTCTCACGGATCGCGTTCCGCGTGGCGAGGTGATCTGCCTCCACCGCCACCACACCTCGCCCCCACCTCTCCTTCCTCTCTCAGGGCAAACGGATTTTAAGGATGCCACTGTCGGATCGCAGAGCCAGGAGCTACGCACTGATGAACAGGGGTGGACACCATAGCAAGAAAATGAAACACACTAAGTTGTTTATGGTAGGACCCGTCTACGTGAACCTTTTCTGTGATTCAAGGAAGTGTGTGCAGCTTTATGCGGTTCCCAGCGACGCTGACAAACTATTGTGGCTGGTGGGTCTGAAGGATAGGGAATTTTGAAGATGATCAGACAAGTGTATTCAGTTGTTCTCTTCATTAGGCGTTTTACGTCGACTAACCTTTCGATTATCAGCTGACGCTCCCTGCCGTCAGTTAGTGCTACTGCCTTTTTGTACCTAACTTAAGCGCTACTCCTGCCGCTGGTGACTCGTAAGTCCGTTGCGGCACTTGAACCCTTTTACAGGTAGAGAGGCGTGGTCTCGGCCAGTTGACGCTCACGCTGTGGCCCTTCATCCCATTATGGAACATTGTCCCACTGGCACGCAGGCAGTCTCATTAATTGGGGCAGAGCGAGGTCTGGGAAGGAATGAGGTATTGGTGGTGGTGGTGGTTGGAATTTGCCCCACCAAGTCACAGCATTAAAGAGAACTTCCAGATGAGATGAGAACCCGCACATCCTCCAGCTCGTGGTTACCATCGTAAGAATTTCGATGCGGGGCCCGGCTTATCTTATACTCAGTGTACTCAAACATTTTAATACAAGTTTGGAGACAATATTTTATTACCAGCTTCTGCGTTCATTGTTTCTTTAGCGTTTCATAAAATCCATCGACAAACGCTTTCAATTAACAAATTGTTACGCACCGAATCTGTTGTCATCGAATAAAGTCGCTTATTATAATGATGTATCTGGTCATGTTTGAGTGATGAGAAACTTCGCCCTGATTGAATGGTCAGAAAAAGTGTTGCTCTACTTATCATTGGGCAAGTCTCTTTTTTCTCCTGCCCGTCTCAATGGAGTAGGCCGTAGTGGCGCGTGATTATGCAAACTTTTTTGATTCTTAGCTGTGACCATAGTATAGAATGTTAGGCAGGTTGCCACCAAATATTGTGGTCGACCTTATCTTGCTCTTAAAGTTGCAGTTTTAAGCGATTGATCTCATTGCGGATGATAACGCAATTTAAATATCATTTCTGTAATTCCTGGTCGAATTTTAATGTGTTTTAATGAAACGATGGAACATTATGGAGTATTTCCCCGAATAAACGTACTGGAAGACTTTGACCGGCTCAGTAATATCATATTAGACTACTGGTTTCATAGTGGAACTTGTTGTATTGGTGTATCTGTACATCTTGTTTACTTCTCCACTCGCTCCCTGACAGCAGATGATTCAGTGTACTACGAATGATCTGCTGAGTCTTCTTGGTTAGGAGAACAAACGTTTCCCGGACGTGTCATTGCGGGCTGTTAACTGCACCCTTTAATATGCCTAAGGGCAGCTCAACGACTGCAGTTGGGGTGCTCAGCGAATCTCTGTGGGATCCGGCGCTCAGCGCGTCTCGCTCAATAAAGGCGGAGGGCCTGGCTCTGAGAGGAGGATTTACCTGGCGGCCGTTCTCATGGGAGCGCTTCCCGGGCGCGGAGGCGATCGACTGCTGGGTTACGCAGTCCCCCCCCCCCCACGCACAACCTCACCTCACCTCACGCGCGACTGCCCGTCGGTTGAGACGCTGCGCCGGCGCTCGGGTTCCAGAGATTGGGTTGCATTCGGCTTGTGTCTCAGAAGCTGCACTGTCACATATGTCATTATATACAATGTAGATTAATGTATTGTTAATAAAACTTAATGCAACCTTGTACATTGAAAATAGATTAATATATTTGTACATTAAATTTAATGTACAAGTTCAAACCAGTGTATATTTAATGTAGAAATTCTCCCGTTTCCTCTGTTTCTCCTCATTCATATCGTATATTCATAATCACCGGTCTATGAAGCTCATTTATTCATTCCACATATGACCATTTAACTCTTGCATCCTATTGTACATTTAATTTAATGTGCGTTTGTGATAATTACTTTAATATAATCAGGTTTGGGTAGTATTTAAATACTTGTATTTGAAATACATATTTTAAATATGGTTTTTATTTGAAAAACTGTATTTTGTAGTTTCTGGTCATGTATTTTAGAGATGTTTTTAAATACATAAAGTAGTTGTGTTTAAAAAAAGAAATTCTACAAATACAGACGAAGAAAAATATAGGTAAAAAATGATACTTTCTTTTTGATTCCGCTAATGAATGCACCTTATTGAAGCGAAAATAAAAGTTCCTTTCAACTGTTGAATTTGGATTCTCTTCATTTTTAAATAGAAAGAAAAAAGACATTAGTTCGTTATAACTCTAGTTTTCGTTCATTCCATCCCAGTTGAATGACTGTTTTCTTTGCAGGTTTTATACATTCTCCAACTAGGGGTTTATTGTTTGACGATTTGTTTGGTTAATTAGTCGTTTTAAAAAGAAATTCCATTTTCTTATGTTAGACATATTTTCGATATAATTTTATATTTGAAAATGTTTATACATATGGTTACAATACTTACAATTGTTATTGTTCAGAAATGTGTATGACTGTCAATTACTAATGTACTGTAGTTGATAAATACAATATATTCTTGCAATAAAAATATATAAATAACTATTATTATGCATTTACATTATTTTGAATATTTGAAGTATTTTAAATATGTATGCATGTAGTACATCAAGTCCTAACGTATTTTGTGAATGTATTTAAATACTTATTTATAAAGTAAATTTTAGCGAAGTGTTTAAATACTAAATTTAAAGTTTTTTTGCCCAACCCTGAATATTATTTACAATAAAGTAATGGGGAAATTTCTAACAGTGGGTTTAGCCTGCACATTAGCCTGCACCCCCTGAAGGATCTTGCTCAGGAGTCAAGATAGTATTGAATTGTCCGCTGTCACACGATTAGACCTCGGAATTTTCGTCACAAAAAAGTGATAACTTAGGCATCTAAAATAAGTAACAATGTTATGAAATTAGTCACTATTAGGCATGAAAAGTGACGTTTTAGGCACTTACATTAGATTACAAAATGCTTAAACCAGGAATTAAGAAAATATAAGGTATGAAAAGTTAGGTTTCTGACATCTAAGATTGATGACAAAAGGATTAAATTAGGTACTTTTATATTTTTCAGGAAAATAAAGTATTTTTACTTTTACGAGAGTGACTACAAGAATTTTTGTTTTACTTTAAGTTCTTTTTGTTTCATTCATTCTTTCACACTTTTCATTCTCAATCCATCAACAGCGCAGCTGTACTGGGAATAGGTGAAATTGCTTAAGAAGTACGCGCTGATCGGAGACGAGCGTGAATCTTCAGGGAAGAGTTTCAGGGAAGTTACAAAAGTATTTGTGTTTCAGTGGAACATTTTTTTAAATAAATGAGTAATTAAAATATAATTCATTAAAATTACATCTTTAGGCAAATTTAGGCTAAAATTTTAAAATAGGCATTAACCACCGTTTTAGGACACTTTAGGCACAATTAGATGCTTTCAGTAGATCTATTTTTACTTTCTTGCACTTACTAACGGAAGAAGAGAAAAATATTGTAATCGTGCGCCGCGAAACGGGGAATTTTCGACACGAAAACTCTTGTTGCCGTGATCTGGTCAGCAAAAAGTGGATAAATCCAATTGCTAAATATAGGAAAAAATTCCTCTAACACGTGATGTTGCCAGAATCCATGTTTTGTGGGTCCTTCATACAGAAAAATCGATTGAGGGCAAAACGTATATCTGTCCCTCGTCCGTGTACAATGATAGCGCACAACACTTCATCCGATTTTCTCCAAAACTGATATTCCCCAATTCTTCAAGCTGATGGTGGACCCTGGGACGGTTCCTAGAATTTAAAACCGATATTTTAATTTGAGAAGGGGGACTTTACATGAAAACTTTAAATAAACATTTTCATATTAAAAAAAGACTCCAATTTTTTTTTATTTGTTTTTTTCCAATTTTTGTTGTTGTTGAATACGCCAAAAGACGCTTAAGAGAATGTTGCAGGTCTTATTTTCGTTGACATCCCCTATTTTTCAAAAACTAGAAAAAATGTTTTAAAACATCAACAAAATTGGAGATAGAGATTTTTGTCTTAGAAAAAGTCTGTTGTACAAAATTAGCTCTTCAAAAAAGGTCATGTGCAAATTTTTGAAAAAAAACGAGTTGTTTTGGAGTATATTGCAATTGAAATTTACTAAAAAAATTGTTAAAAACCGGTCCAAATTTTTCTTTCAATTTTCTCCATATATTAACAAGGCACTGTAAGAAATATGGCACTAAAGATACATTTTGCAACTCGCACGTCCAACTAATCTCAACAAATGAACACCAGAAGAAAGAGTTCATGTGGAGGCGACAAATTGCACTTTAATTTTATGGTATGTTGAGCATTTGTTGAAAAAACGCAGTTCAGGCATGCGCAAATACACACGAGGCCTGCCACGCACGGCATGCTTAACGGTGTGCTTATTTGACGTTGATCTGCGTCACTCGAAAACTCGAATGTGAGTACGTAGTTCTTCCTTCATACAAGTCTCCACATGCAATAGTTTTCGTACGGTAAAGTACAAGGTCGTCTTCTGAACAATGGTTTTAACATTTATGTAATAAATATGATTTCTACCGGAGGTTACCGTTTACGTTCACGTGTGAGTAACTTTATTACTCCGTTAAACTGTTCCTCTCACCGAATTGTTATTCACGACGCTGTTAAGTTAGAAGTAAGCCGCCATTTTATGTATGTAGCTGAAGACTGCTAGCAAAGCGAAATTAACTTGTCATATTCGAATGCTTCTAATCTTTGCGCTTTGTGCCTTCTTCGCATCGGTGGATATTTTACACGCAACGGTAGGAATAGACATATTTTTCTGTAGGTTTTATTTTTCACTGTTTTCTTGTGAAGTTTTTTTTAAGCATCCACTGGCTCTAGTGCCGGTTCAGGATAATCTATTGAATAAGATCGTACTACTCTTGGATGAATTTGTAGTTTTAAATGGGTTTGATAAGTAATTGAAAGATATTGACTTTTCTATAATATGCAAATACTTTATATATGTATGTGTTTTTTATGCCACTCTTTGCTATAATTGTGAATACAATAAACGCTACTGATAAAACAAGAGGGAAAAGGAGGTGAAGTAAAGTAACACTGAAAGAACCGTTTTGAAATAACCCAGTGAGTTCGAAATTAAATTTATTGGTTTTTTTTCTTCTCTCTAATATATCATGTTGAAGCCACTGGGCCTAGATCAAGAACTCATTATCTAGAAGATGTTTACCCATTACGTGTTTTAACGGGCATTATCAATATATGTACTTGTTATCGGTATCCTGTTTTTGATTTTATTATCGTGTAGATGTATTTGTTTTAAACACATCTGCGTTCAATTTTTGTGACTCTGACCTTTTGTCTTGTTTACAAACATCGTCTTAAAATAGTTTTAAGATGTCATTCCTAACTGTAATTAGACTTCAGTAATTCTTCTGAGCATAGGAAATATTCATAGTACACTACTCTTTTCATTCAACATTTATCTAGTCGTATAAATATTTTCAAGGTCTGTTCCCTGTTAGTGAAGTTCGTGAGAGAGTAAAGGGTTCTATTATTTTGATTGCTATCTTTCTGGCGCAAAAATGATTCATTTCTACTAAAACTATAATCTACCAATTTACTTTCAATCCCTCCAAATTCGAAATATTGAGTATAATATTGGGAAGTTTTTCAAAGGAATTTGTATTTATAATTTCTGGTTTAACACTCCTGACATTGACGAACTCATTTGTGTGAGTTGTGTAGTTTAAACTGATGCGACCGTGCTGTCTTTACTCTCATCCCTGATTATGTTTATACAATTTTTATCTACCGAAGCTGCGGGATTTATGTGCTAAATATCCGTTTGCACAATATTTGAAATTGCATTAAACGAATATCACACCGTTTGTTTTTCATGGATTGGAATGATTAACACTCGCCTACAGCAAAGTAAATAGCATTGCCTGCTTTTGCGCGGGTGCCCCCATGCAGGGGCGTCCGACGCACGCGTGCGTTTGCTAATGCAAATGTGCGCACGTATGCAAAGGTATTCTGCACGTGCTGATACACCTGTTTTTTCCTCGTGCGTGGGTTCGATGCAGAACTCGCAACCAGATCAGCTCTGTGTGAGAAGCACTTTTGTATTGAATGAGGTTAATGTGCAGAATTAATTACGTAGGAATTGGATAAATGAAAGAGAAGAGTCAGCTCTTTGCGCTTTTCGTATATTTTGTAAGAACATTTTTGTGAGAATGTTGTTTAGACAACTGAATTATTAATACATTTGTCTCAGAGCCGATTTTGTTTGCTTAGCCTCTTTTGCTTCTGTGTATCCTTCTCTTATGCTTCTTACGTTCCTACAATTATTTTCGCAAGAACATGGATTATTTTGTGATTACGAACCATTCTGGCGATTATTTTTGAACATTGCATCAGAGCATGTCTTCTGTCACACAGTGGATTCTATATTTCTACATATTATTATTATTATTATTATTATTATTATTATTATTATTATTATTATAAAAATAGCCATCGTGATGATGATGATGCTACTTTGGATGACTAAATACGGGAGAATTAACATAGTCACAAAATTCAAGGATTATGGAGACAGTTTCTAGAGCGCGCACTCTCTCGTTGAAGTCCACTAGTTGCCGGTGAGGCCCAAGTATTTGGCAATGATGAAGATTTAGGAAAATGAGTGAGTTTCTACAAAAATGCTTCCCATGAAGGCCACACGCAAAGACCTTACGTGGAACTCGAAAGCACAGCTGTGTCCGCGTACGCTGAGGAGCACTAGGCAAGTAATTGGGCGTACCTATCCCAAATCTCTGCGCCACGTAATACATTGTTCTCCTCCGAACAGTGTAGCTTTTTGGGCAGAAAGCCCACGTTTTAATTCACGAACGTACTGAACTCTATACTCGGATCTGCAAGTTCTAATGAAACTCAAATTAATATTCTCTGTTTTAGTGCCAGGGGTGTTATATTCATTCCCTATCTGCTACCGGTACATCGTGAATTTTATGAGTGGATGGGAATTTGAGGTCACTTAAAAAGATCTCTTCTTCGTAGCGGAATTCCAAGATAAATTAGAATAGACTTTGGACTCGAGAATAAAAGAGGGTATACAATTTATCACATCATAAAACCCGGTAAAGAAAAAAATGCCCTGTGGGCCAGTGGCGCAGCGACTTGCTCGCTGCGGCACATTTAAAACGCATCAAAATTTCATAATAGATGATGATGATGATAATAATAATAATAATAATAATAATAATAATAATAATAATAAATTTTATAAATTTGAATCAATTCATTTCATATTCTTGTCGCACCTCACGGAAAAAAGAACAGTTGCAGTGTACCAGATCCATGAGAAGAGAACTGGTAAGAAGGGAACTGGTTACAGTATCATGGATCTGGTTTACTGCAACTGTTCTTTTTTTCCGTGAACGATTCGGACCGATTGAAGTGAGAACGAATTATTTCATTACTTATACTTTGACGACTTCCTATCATATACTTATATATGTATCCGCTTTCCAAACTGTGATTTTTGTGCTTGTAAGTACGTATAATGATTGTTAAATTATTTAACTGTGCTGAAAAAATATATTATTCGTGTACATTTGACTATGTGAGTATTAAATATTTTACGATTTTCTTTTTAAGTATATAATTGTATGCTTTACTATCTGCCAAGGTTTTCAAGCTTTGATTTATTAAAATTAAAGAAATCAGAACAAGTAAATTTCACTAAAGGAGATTATATTTTTTAAATTTATTATTAAATCTTTTGAAATGTTCTACAGTACTTTCGTTTACGAACCCAACTCATGCTTTTATTATCCTCCTTTAGAATTACTGGACAAGTTCTTCATTTTTGATGTATAGTTTAGTCTTTTAAATTGTAATATCTGCAGAAGGGGGCGGCGAAATTTCCCTCCGTCCCAGGCTACGCCACAGCTCTGAGCCTCGCACGCTGCCAGGAAAGAGGAAACCCTGCGCCACAAATTCGTGCGTCGACGGAAGGGCTCGCCCTCAGAAGAAGGAGGCGCCACCGACAGTCGGCTGTCAATCGCCCCAGTCGCCGCCCTAGATTCGACACTTGGCCGGGGGCGGGGCGCTGAGCAGGGAGGGGATTCGTCTCGAGGACCGCCGTAAAGGAAATTGAAGCAGAAAGTGGGGAAGGGGACGGAACGAGAGAGGGACTGAAAAGTGTGGGTATTAGTTACGCGACATCGTTAAAAAACATGCATGTTACCTAACATCGATATTCAAAATCAAAACGTCAATGTTAAAAGTATATAGACTAAAAACCATCGATGTTTTTCAGCATAGATGTTTTTAGACTGGATTAGTAACCTCTAAGATGAAATTCGTGTGCATTAAAATTTAATTTGACATTGTTCATTTTTATCAATTCCCGCCCGCAGTGTATTTGTTGACCTTATCTCAAATTTGCGAAATGAACATGATAGAAGAAGAAATACAAGGGCATGGAGGTCATCTCGGGCGAGAGAGTTTGGTCGATGAAGATAGTGCAAACAGCGTTCCTTTGATTACAAACGATGAAAACAGTGTTACTATCAGTTATTTCATTTTTACATTTTATAGTATTGTGATCTTTGGATTATTTTTTAATCAGAAACAAAACATCGGAAAAGAAAAAAACATTGATGTTAAAAACGTCGGCGTTAATACATCGATGTTTCTACAAAAACATGAATCTTTTGAAATCATGGACATCGATGTCACGTGTTTAGTGGGCGTAGAGAAAGGTGTTCACAGTATCTTTTTCCTCCGTGATGCGGGGTCGGGGAGCGAACGGGAGGGGGCAGGGACCGAGCAGCAGACTGCGACAGGTGTGCACGGATTGGTAATTGGATACGTCTTTGGAAGGGGGTGGAGTGGGAGGCGGAGTGACGGACAAAAGATGCGAGGGCAGCCACGCGGCTGGTGCGGGAAGGGTCGAAAAAGGATACGGAGCAGGGGAAGGTGCTGGAATTGTGTAGAGGACGGGGATGAAACTAGAGAGAACGGGACGGGGCAGAGACAGAGGGGTGGTACGGGCATAACAAAATTTATCAGAGAGCAACAGCTTGAGCCGGGAGGAATTGTGTCTGTCGCAGTACGGAGGGGAGTGGTGAAACAGTGACGTGGAAAAAAGACGAGAGGGAAGAGAGAAGGGCAGAAGAAACGGGATGGGGGGTGGAGAATTTTGACCGATGATTACGGACCCCTCATCGGCTGTTGTCATTTGAGAGCCATTCAGTTTATGACAGTGATAGTGGTAGTAATAGAACAGTGCTGAAATATAAGGAAAGGGTTAATGAAAAAATCCCAAGAAAAGCTGCGGAGAGCTCCACACACATGTCCACAACTGCAACACGAATTGGCTGAGAATTGAACGCGTTTCTCATCTGTGGAAGGCGTACGCCCTAGCCATTATGCCACGATCTTCTCCGGAACAATAAGAATGTGAATAGAAAAGCGAGGTTTGTGCCGGATGGGCATGCGGTTAGAGCTGTGTGGAAGTACAGCAGGTCGGGTTCGTGGAATTGATAACGATGCTGTTAGTTGGCTCCTGTGAAAAGGAGCTGTCCTGAAGCGGTGATGGATGGTGGGGGATGGGGGTGGGGAGAAGAACGCGTTCGCGCTTTGCACATGCGAGTAGTGTCGGGTTGACAGGATGCGGGACGGATCGACGTGAACATTGACGGTGTGGATAGGGTGAGACAGCGTGGGCGGGAGATAGAGAGGTCGGCGGTGGCAGTGAGGCGATGTATCGGGACGAAGCGGTCGAGACGATGTTCCGAGTGACCACCGGCCCAGGCGCGGGGGGTGGGGGCTATCCGAAACGAACGTTGCCGGTATGGACAATGAGGGCGGTCGGGGCCCAGAATGAGGCGTAGATGGCGTCGATGGCGTGGGAATGTTTGCGGGGGAGGATGGTATGGAACGAGACTAGAATGGGGCGGATCAAGACGAACGTTGGCAAGGGGCGGGTGAGTGAGCGGGGTGTGGGCGAAATGGGGAGAAGAATTGGGCCGTGGCGGGGGAGGGAGGGGCAAGTGAGGGCGGACCAGCCGGGGGGAGGATTAGCGGCGCGGGCGATTTGTGCATTGACCGCGGAAAGCAGGGCAGTGGCTTGGAGCGATGTGCGGCGGAATCTGCAACGACTCAGGCGGTGTATGTGGGTGGCTATATTCCCGGGGAGGGGGGAGACGAACATGGGTAAAGTGGAGAGGGTTAACGAACGCAGGCGACGTGCACCATCACAGGCTTACCGGCAGAGTTAGTGCACAGCCGCTAACTGCAGTGGCTCTGACCGAAGGTCCTAGGGTTTGATTCTCAACAGTAAGGAATTTTCGCCACTTTTCATATAGAGAGGACGAACTGAGTCGCTGTGTGAGGAGAATGCTAGCGGGGTTGCACTAACCAGTATTTCCCGAGTTTTCGTAGTTCTTTTTTCTGTCGGTTCCGTTATTGCTCTGATTACTATCAACGGAATGCCGCAGCAGAACAACGAGCAACGGACTGCGCGCGATCTTTCCTACCTATTCCTTGCCCTATATCGTCTCTCCTTACACCCATACACTAGTATATGGGTATATACACTAGTACCACACTTCCTCACATGTCGGGATAACTGTCGGAAGCGTAGAGCTTATCCTGGCTGGGGCTTATCCCAATGGCGGAACCACCGGGAGGGGGGAATCTGACGCAAGCCGACGTGTAAGTCGTCGCCAGCAGGGGAGGAACCCCGCCGTCTTATAAAACACGACTACCTGACGGGTCTAGCGACGAAAGCAATTGACGAACCCGAAAAAAACTGACTGAGGCTTGATAAGGGGGGGGATGGGTCTGTGCCCGTGGCCGACGCGACCGTCGCCGCCGGGTGAGCCGGGTGTGCGAGCGGCGCTGGGACCGGGGGCGGAAGCGGCGGCGGCGGCGGCCCTCAGACGCGCCGATCTGCCCCCCTGGCGTATTGATCCGGGTGCACTACGACTGGGATAACGACGCGCGCTGCACTCGTCTGCAGCGCTGTACGTCGCCACGCCCCCACGAGCCATCTGGCCGGGCCCCTGCGCTCGGCCGCGCGCTGCAGCCGGAACGATCGATCAAGGCCGCGGCTCAACACCACCGATTCATCGCGGCTTCTTTTCTCCGTTAGATCACTTAAAGGAGGCTTAAATTCTTTCCTACGTTCCTTCTGCGAGGGTCCATTGTGCGTAATTTTGTATTGTCTTAAACCCTTCTAAGTCACTTTGTTTCTTATGCTACTGATGTTCGCGAGGGCGTGATACGGACATTGTGAATGAAACGAAGGAACCAGGTAGTCGGAGATCTGATGGCGAAGCGATTGCCCGTATCGTAGATTGGAAACACGAAAGAAATAGTTTTTGTATTGCGTTGATTTTATCCCCGGATAAATAAACATGCATTGAAATTGTTTGAATCGTGTAAAAGTATGAAGTTATTTTATACATATATTTTCTCGTGATATGTCAACTATCGAAATAAAAAGCATTTTTGTTTATTTAAAATAAAACGCTCTAGTTGATACAATTCGCTCGGAATCAGTAAATATGGTAGCGGATGTCTCCTCCCTTGTCTTATGCCCTAGCGTGTTGTTTTTCCTTTCTCCTGCGTCCCAAAGTTATTCGTAATTGTTAGTTTCGAGTTATATGTCAAAGCCACAGTCCCGTTTTAATTAATATCGGATTTCAATTCATCTATCGAATCCAAAGAGAGAAGAATATACCGGTCTAATTAGCAGGTGTGCTTAGACAGTTCAACTTCTGTCTCTCGCGTCGCAATTGTACTGAGTTTTTTGCTGCGAGTTAATTTGCCTTTGCTTCAATCATCATTCACTTCAGATCATAATCGTCAATGCATTTGTATTCCTAAAAGTATACCCGATTTAATGAGACCCTACTCCATGATATAGCTACTTGTCATTTCAAGACCAAACAAATCGCAGTTGTCTCATGTACGAATATATAACTAAAGATTTATTTAAAATCAAAAACAATTTTTTTTTAACTATGACGTTTGGAGAGAAGCACAATCTGCGGACGATTTCTTGTACTTCACAATCCGGACGTCATGTCTTTTGGTATATTATAACGGTAGAAACTAATGGTTGTGATATGTGATGACACTAAATATTCTCTCCGGTGTAGTAGAAATTATTTTCTTCTACAAACGAGCTTCATATTTCATCTAATACCTACTAATTCTGACGAATATTCCAATCCCCAATTACTTTCTCGCCTAACAAAACGAGAGCTCAAGAAAAGGTGCGCTGATAGTGAAGCTACCTCTTCTGTCCAGGAGCCGTATCATCATTTTCTCAGTGAATCAAAGCAAGTAGAACCAAAATCCTTATCAGGACACTTTTAGGCCTATTAGCTTCCGTACGTGACAGAATGAAGATAATTCCGTGAGAGACGCGCACACTATGTTGTAATCACATACTAATTTTTAAACGAGTCCTGGAAGAAATGCCTCTCGTATCTACCATGAGGGTTTGCCTTTCAGTGAATGGTACTGGTGTTACATCTTCCCGGGCGCGTATCGCTGGCGCTGGGCGTCTCGAGTAACGCGGTCTCAATGAAAAACCGGCGTTGCTTCTCGGCCGCCGTACTAGCACGCGAGGCCTTGAGATTCCCCGCCGCCGCTTCCGCCCGCCGGTCTCAGCCACGCCTCCACCGTGACCGCCGCCGCCCCGCCCCGCTTCTCCCGCCCCGCTCCGCCCACTTCCATCCAGCCAGAAAGCCTCTTCGCCCTCCGCCCCGCCCGCCTCCGCACCCCTGCCGCAGCCCCGCGCCCCCGCCCGCCCCGGCCCGCCTCTCCGCCTCTCCCCTCCCCCTCTTCCACCGCTCCGCCCGCTTCCGCCCACTCAGAAAGCCTCTCCGCCCGCCCGCCTCCGCTCCCCCCGCCGCCGCCCCGCCGCGGCCCTCTCCTCTCCTCCCCTCCCCACTCTCCCGCCCCGACCCCCCCCCCGCCTGGCCCGCTTCCGCCCAGCCAGAAAGCCGCTCCGCTCCGCCCGCATCCGCACCCTCCGCTGCCCCCTGCCCCCGCCCGCCCTCCTGCCCCGCCCACCTCCGCCCTGCTCGCCGCAGCCCCGCCCCTTCGCCGCTGCCCGCCCCGCGCCCCTTTCGCCCCTCCCACTCATCCCGGCCACCGGCTCCGCCGCCCGGTCTTCCTCCCCCTCACGCGACTCGCCCGCCACTCGCCCTCCTCTGCACTCGCCCACCGCCCCTCCTCCTCATGCACCGTCCCCGGCCCCGTCCTCTTGTCCGACACCATCTTCGACCCCGTCCCACCCTCCGTCCTTAATCCTACGTCCCTCTTACTTTTACTCTTACGTCCTGTCCCCGCCGTGTCCGTCCGCGGGCCGCCGCACCGCGCGTGCGGGAGCGTCTGCAGTCGCGTGCTGCGCGTCGCGGCGCCAGGCAGCCACCCGCGAAGCCCGCTTAGAGCCGCCACCGGCGCATAATTTGCCGCTCCAACCCACTCTTTATCTTCGGCTACTGGGCACGAACGACGTTTGCGAAGGCGCGCTCCGGAGCTCTCCTCGTACACAAGATGTTAGTTTGATGAATTAATGTTTTGTTTGTTTAAATTACGCGTGCGAGCTTCTACGGCGTATTTTAAAATGTTGTTAATTATATTATTTCATGTGGATAGAAATGAACGTTTTTTTTCTTTTGTAAGTGAATGTGTATTTCAGTGATGTAAAACTAGTAAAGACTTAGAGCAAAGACAATGAAGATTTCAAACGAATACGAGTATTGGTATTAATCTCACGTTGAATTTTGTCGTCGACTTCTGTTGTGTTTCCTAGATCGTAACAATGATAAATATTCCTCGGCTTCTGTGTACCTTCGCAAATCGTAGTTCACGTCACGGCAATTTGATGTATTGTAGGTAACGAGGTATACGCCGTGGATGAAGGAAGGTCAAATGGTATTGCAAATATTCATGAATTCAATTATATAATCTGGTAGTGAACTTCGAAATAGACGTCACTGATTGAGAGGATAGCAGTGTGATGGTGGGAAGGAACGCAGGGTTCGTTACCTCCTTCACTGCATGAGAATCTTCATAATATTCTGTCCCGGACTTTTTGACTAATAAAAGATGATAGTTTTGTGTTCACAATATTTCTCATCCTGTCGTACATGTGTCTTGAGTAACAAATGAAATGGCAATAAAACTACCGTAACAGGTGACTCAGTGCATGAACTGATGTCACTGCAGTGCCTCTGACCGGGAGATCCTATGCTTACACTCCCTACGGTGGCAGCATTTTCGACACTAGTTTGTCAGCTAGGTCGAATTCAGTTGCGTTCATGGGAGAATTCTAGAGGTTGAGTGATGTGATGGGTTGTTTTCCGTGTTTTTTCTGATCAACACCTGACGAATGCCGGAGCAGTACCCTAACAAACGGGCCACAGACCGCGCGCGATCTTTCCTACCTCTTGTTTGCCCTATCCTCACCCCTTACACACACGCTAACATGCACTACGGTTACAAGTGCCGGGAGCTTCGTGTTAGAGCTTGTCCCGGCTGGGGCGATGCGCCGCTGGTGGGAGATACCTGGTTGGAGAGAAACCTCGCTAACCCACGGTAGGTCGACGCCGGATCTCGCGTTCCAGCGGGGAAGACCAGCGCCACGTCCTGAGGAAAAGCATGCAGTACACTTACGGGACTAATGACCTCGGTAGTTGACGTGTCCGGACTGTACTAAATGTTCTTGCTAATGTTGTGGGGGGAGGGGTCCGTGTCCCCCTCCCCGCCAGAGACGCCCGTGATTCTATGTGACGGCCAGAATACTATACCGGAAAAGAAAGTCGACGTTTTTTCCCGGAAACCTTATCCACCATTTCCGCTGCGGTGTCTTCATGTTGTAGTGTGAGTTCGACTCGAAAAGAGTTTGATGTTGGATTTCCGACGCTTCAGATGGCTTTTTCGAACGTTTTTGCGCGGCGTTGCTTGAGCCCAAGGAACCCTGCACGTGAGTGTTGTATTCGCTTACTTTATTTATTGTATTAATCAAATACACTTAAAAGTTTGTTAAAAACACAGTTTAATTGTCAAAAACACTTAAAAATACGGGAAAAATATGGGAGACAAATGTGATTAAATACAAGATATTTGTACTATCTGTACATGTTGCGGGCACTGTATGTCTAGTGTTTCATCACGGTTAAGTTGAAGTGGTCAAGTCTCCGACATTATATGAATCATTCCGTCTTACGTAAACTGTTTATCGCGTTAGTCTGCAATGCGTTCAGTCAAAAAATATGTAAACATCGAAAAAGAATTTCACACAATTTTAAAATGTGTCAATCGATACGATATTGGGTAAGGTTTAAACCGCTTGCGAATATTCAATTTTATTTTACTGACTGCTCTTACTGTCGTACTTCTGTATGAAATAGTACGTAATTATCACATCATTAACGATTTAGTAATATAACCAATATCGAGTGAAGGGTCTCAGTGCGTAGCTCGTTGGCTTCGCAGTAGTGAGGTTCGGGGTCGATCCCCGGGCCGGCCATCCTGACCTGTTTTTCGCTTTTGGACATAAGACGAATGCTGGGATGGTTCAAAAATGCCACGATCACCTCCCACCACCCCACCTGCACATCCCCCATCGTCCTAGTCCTTTCATTCGTCACCATCACTTTATCCCTTCATTCAGCATTCCCTGCAAAAGGCAGAAGGCCATTGCCCTTAATGGGATTTTAGTTTGATAATAATAATAATACAAAATACCAAATGAACATTGATACGTTGTTCATGATGAAGATCGCCTTTGACAGTTTTTGACTTCGACCCTCTTTCATTGAGGAAGGAATGAATAGCGCATTGATCCGCCGCCGCTGCCGGGAAAGCCCCATGATTTTCCGAACCGACACGTCACCTGCCTTCAGTATTAAACGTTGCGTCGTCCCCACCAGAGAACTTTACACAGGTGACGCTTCACGAATGCTTTGGAAATTGTCGATAAATCCCCGACTCGCGAAGTGAGCAGGGGTTTTATCTGAGAATTTCCAATGCACGAGTGGCATTTAATAGGACAATTCCACGAATGAAATTATGTCCAACAGAGTTCCAACATGCGCCAAATACTGAAAATAACTGAAGGCCATGTTAAAATCAAAAAGTAATGTTCGTACATTACATGACATACGCAGTTTATTGGACGTAGAAATAACGATCGATATGTACTACATCCTAAGATAGATGAGTCACAGTTTATCATTGGCCAGCAGGGAGAAGCGGAAAGAAAATTCGGATAGAAAAAGCGATAAATGTTTTGAGGTACATCGCTCTGATGGGGACATTTGTACGTATAATTAAGCACTATTGGTTGTCATTTCACGAGTGCAATAGTCGAAGGTACCTGTAGAAGCTACGAGCACATAGTTGATGTGTGCATCTGATCGATAAATCCGTACCGATAAAATATGTAGTAGTTATACTCGGATAATTCTCTGATTGGCAAAAAAAAAAAAAAAAAAATGTATAATTTGATTGATTTCATGGATCGAAAGTACATATATGAAAATTTAGATCTTATTTAATTCAAATTAAAGTACAGTTCTTGCGAATGTACGGAAAATGTATTATCGGTTTATGTTACTGAAGAAATATTCATTGATGTGTGTAGTAGTAGTAGTATGCAGGGGTTTTAATTACATCCCTGTGATTTTGTTAAATGGCGAACTCTAGCTCTTTCTTATGTACTTTGCTACGACAAAACCGAATTCAACCGCCAAAAAAATATATATTATATAATTAATATAATAAATATATATTATATGTTATATACTATATATTATATATCATATATCATATATTATATGTTATATATATATATGTATATATAATATCCCTTCTTAGGTCAATCGGCAGGCCGGTCCTCTGTCACCATTCGGTGCACGCCATAATATCTTGACAGATTCCGACAGTGCTGGGTGAACGGAGATGTCAGTTTTTGGCCCCATGTGAGCGTCAGCGTCATCGGTTAAAGTTCAAGCTGATGCAGGAACCGCAACACAACAAACATTATCTGCGCGGTTGGTGATTCTTATTTTTGCAAGTTTACCGACGGCTGAATAAATAACTGTACGTATTGTAGTTTACATCAGGCCTCAGCCTTTTATATACTCCATGCATCGCTGAAATAGCATGCTCGATCATGTAATTCCTAACCCGCCGGTAATTTTTCTTTGAACGCCCTGTTATTACAGCATTGTTTGTTCGTTTCGAAGCGTGCCGTGACGCGCTGCTTCCTCCTCTACATAAAGGCATGCATTGGATGCCAATGTAAGAGGCGGTGACCTGATGTAAACAGACGGCAGCGCTCTCGCTAGCGAGCGTCCGCAAACCTGAAGTGAACAAGCGAAGCCTCGCTGTAGGCGTTTCCGGCCGCCGCTGTTTCCCTCGCCGATGACGGAGCCTCTGCCCGCTACGCCGCGTCGGAGAACGGCCGCCCGCGCAGAGCGGTGTGTGGCAGGAAGGTGAAGAACCTGCAAGAACACGTGAAGGCCGAGGCCACCAGCGCGAAGAAGCCGCACTTTTCGTCAAAGCCGGCAACTCCGGTTTTTCTTGCCCAGCATCTGCGAAGTTTTATTTGTACACTGTATGTTTGTACCTGTTCGAATTGGACTCGTAAATATTTATAATGTACGTTGCGATGTAGTATGAACACTATAGTTCTGCTTACCGGGAAAGGCGGCTCATGACATCAACATATGTCACTGTAGTGTCTCGGTCAGGCAGGTTCTAAGTTTCGAACTCGACTGACAGGATTTTCGACACTGGGTAGTCAGTTAGGTCGAATTCAGCTTCTATCTGGAGGAGAATCCTAGCGGCTGGCTGCTCTGTTCGGTAGATTTCCGTTGTTTCTCTGATCAACGCCTTGTTAAGTTAAGATATTCTTCCACCAAGTTACGATACTTAATTGCAGAATTAATAATAAATCTGTTCTAATCTTAACCCCAGGCGAATGCCGGAGCAGAACCCTAACAATCGGGCCACGGACCGTGCGCGATCTTTCCTTCTCCTTCTGTGTCCTCTCCTCACCAGACACACATTCACATGCAATACACTGTCACCCTTGTCGAGAGACCAGTCGGGAGCTTAGAGCGTGGCCCTGCCGGGGAAAGCCTCGCTGGTGGGAGATACTTATAAGGGAAAATCTCCACACGCCAACGTAGGTCGGCGTCAGATCTCGACAGCCAGGGACAGTTTACGTGCCCGAAATCACCAATTAATCAATCTTCAAAAGTGGAAATTGATGAGCTGACTAAGTGTAACACATCCTTGAGGTGCCTTCCCTTTTGTGTCATTAGACCCATAAAGACCAATCAGCGGATGCGGTTAAAGTTTGTCAACTGAACGATAGCCAAGCTCCATAATCAACCAAACGACCACCTTGATATATCGACCGTGTCGTTCACAATTTTTGTTGTTGTTGTAATATTACCTCCCTTTTAAAAAAATCATGTAAGGAAGAAATACCTTTTGGCTTACCGGTCGGCAGATAGTTGAATTCTTAACGACCGTTGTAGTTAAGGGATTTGCCATTCCTCTACTTGGTTGCGTGAAGTTGATATTTCTGTTCGGTATTACAAAATATAATTTGTCCATGTTATGTTTGGTTTGAGCTGAAATTGGATTTAAAAATTGGATTTCAATAGTTGAAGAAAGTTCTGAAATATTCTGTTGTCAGAACATTTATTTTGTGTTCATTTTAAATAGTCAAACAAATTTTTGAGCCAGGAAAACGATGCATTGAATAAAATATTGCAAATAAATTAAAAATGAAATGACTAAGTTAAAGCTCTATGAAGGCAAAATAAAAGTCGGACCTTTTTTGTTTGAAAGCTTTATTAGTTTAAATGAACAATGTTCATTACAGTAGAATTAGACCACTGCAGACAAATTGGAGTAGGTATCGCCGTATGTGTTGTGTGGGATCGCCGCCAGGGCGTATGCAGGCGACCGTGGTGTCGCAGGGGGCCCTGGCCGGGCTGCGTGCGCTCTCCGTCACGCGCAGCGGCCACCGCGCCACGCCACGCCACGCGGGGCCGCTTCCGTAAACAGCGGCGGCGGCGGCAGCGGCGTGGGGGGACGGGCCCCCGTGGGCGAGGTCGGGGGCGGGGCCGGCTGCCCGCGGGTTGCTATAGTGACCGCTGCAGGAAGCCAAGGGGAAGCCGGGCTGGGCGAGAGGCAGGCAGGCCGGCCCCGCAATGCAGGCGCGTCCCTGGGGCCGCATCCTTCATGCGCGAAGGGAATCCTGGCCCTCTTTAGCCTAACAAGCCCTCGAGAGCAGCTTGTATTGACACGACGCGATGAAAGATTGACCGCTCTATTAGACGAGGATATTATATGGTCTGTAATGGAGTATAAAAAAATATTAAGAGCATTGTAGACTACATGCTTTTATCAGGGCCTGCGAGCCCTTATAGGCAATGAGGTACAGTTCGCATCACAAAAAGACACGATATAATTATCCAAAAATACCCTATTTAAATTATTTTAATGTTCTTTTCCATTCATTTTACAGTAAATGCCTTTTTTAAAATAATTTCCTGAAATAATCTTATCACGTCTCGCGAGCTCTGTGCCTTAAACTCAACCTTCTACCTAATTTACTTCACGTCCCAACTGAAAAGAAGGAGATTCTTATTCTCTATGAGGTGCTAGGCAGGAATATTAATATTAATATTATTGTAATTATTACAATTTTTAATTGTCCTGGCGGCTTAGCTCATTGGTTACTATGCTTGCTTTCAGTGACGAAACCCTGGTTCGATTCCCGGTCAGGGAAGATTATAGTGTGTTTTCCTTGCAATGTGCACAGCAGCGTTTTCTCTGCAGTGCCTCAATATACGGTGTACGTTGCTGTGTGCCGGTGAAAAAACTCACCTTTGAGGTTGAGACGACCAGAATACGGAGTAGGGATGTCTTCGTGCTAACTAAACGTACCCCGTAACCCATGGCCGTGGGGCCGGTACATAGTTGACAGGCCATGGCCCGTGTACGCCATGAACAAATATATTTAATATTATTGCTATTACTAGTTAACTATTAATATTATTATTGTAATGATTATTTTTATTATATTTTCTTTTTCCTTAGTAAGCTAAATTCAAAAACATTACAATTTGTAATAAATTCAACTTTCGTTTGGACGAAAGTGGAATGAGTTTAATCAAATTAGTATTTTTTTGTTGTTCAGTTTTTCCTCTCAAGAAGCATCTTTTCATTAATATTCATGTTTCGTAGTTAAACAATTTTGAGTAAATATGTGACCAACGCGTACATTTAAAAGTATTATACTGTCTCTGATTTTACTTTTTCTTTCTCGTGACTCATTTCCATTCCTTATTGACTTGTCGAGGATCAGTGATTTCATGCAATGTTTTCAACAATAAGATCTCCGCCGCGACAGCAGCTAGCAAATAATTGCCAATGATTACTCATTCTGTGACTGGGGCAGTAAGATAATGAAGACACTGTTCTTTACGTTGAAAAGAAAAGAAAACCGATAGTTTGGCGTTGTTCCGTTGACCCTCTCTCATGCACGTGCTTAAAGAATAACATGAAACACTAGAGGTGCTGTGGAATAGTAAAGTTTCAGACACACTCGCACTAGTTAGTTTACACTCTTTAGTCTGAGCTATCTTTCTGGGATTGTTTCTCCGTCTTCGGAGCTACCTTACGGTTATAATCCGTTGACTTCACAAGTTCGGTATGAGGGTCTCACAATGCGAGTTTTTCCGAAGAAAAATGTCAATTTTTGCCACAGCTTTACGTAACGTTCCTTTTACTACGTAAGTAGCATGCATAAAGGAAAGGCCTATGTTACAAGGACATGCTATATATGCCCGTATTGCCATATAAAGCACGAGTTTAGTCTTTCAAGTAGGATAAATAATAATAATAATAATAATAATAATAATAATAATAATAATAATAATAATAATAATAATAACAAATTAAATACGGTTATTTTCGTGCATTTAATTAAGGAGCGAAAATAAGTTGTGGGTGAGTTCACGATCCAGTCCTAGATTTGCCTTGTTTTCCATGCGCTGTTAACATGTTTCTTTACAAATCTTGACTCCTGAAATCTGTTAATGCAACTACTGCTGGTTTCAGTGACTGAAAACATTTTTAATATTTTAATGTGAAACATTCAATTTACAGCAGTTAATTATACTAATCATAGACATAATAAATTATTGATTTTATCCCCTCGATTTTTTTTGCGTTTTCACACGAAGTGTTTAATTGGAGATTTGGCGATTCACAAATATATTTCTTTAAATATTAGGATTTGAATTCTTGCATCGCGTATTGAAGAGCACAATTTCTTTTACAATTCAGCTATTTTAAATCGAAGTTGTATTTTATATGTGGCCAAAACAAGCACGTGCGAAAACGTATGCTGTACAATAAAACCTGCGTAACAACATACGGATTGTGTCGAATACATTATTCGAAATCAGCCGAGAAGGTTTCATGCCAATGGGTACCGTGTGTGAACTCCTCATGTTTATACATGCCCTCGAGTAATGTGGAATATCATTATGCAGATACTGACGGTGAAGGCACAGCACGGCAAAGCACTTACTGAGTCAGACAACGACTTTGTAGCAATTCACGGTCGACATGAAAATCAGAGTGGCCATGACATGTTAACTATCGAAGTAGCTCATGTTGCAATAATAAACTTACTGTGGACTCGCACACGGATTGCTTGCGAAAATAGATGTATCATGCGATGTTCCGAATCAGCCTACTTTTCGGTGTAGCGTTCACGAAACAAACGTAATTTCAGTTAATAAATTACCATTACCCGGAACAACAAGGTAATGGTAATTTATTACCGGAACAATACAGACTTTCATCAATTATACATATCAACACACTCTAAGAAAACATAACCCTGTTACATCATGGATACGAGCTCATTTACTGAGTCGCGTGAAGAGAATGTGTTTTGAGAGGTGTTTCTTACGCCGAAACTTTCAGATGCGATTCCATTGGCCCGCACCCGACATGGGCTTACTGGTGGGAATTTCGTAATTGGCACCGCGTGGACTCCCAACGTTATCTCGTAATTTTGACACCCAAATTCGTCGCCAGTGATGGACACGCTAGCGGTCTCAGCCATATAGCTATTGTGAGTTCTCACTTCGTTACAGCTTCCCATTCTGTCTTGGCCACGCGTCAGCGTAACCGAAGAGGCAAGTGCCTCGTTTATATCTGATGTTTCTACGGTACTATGTCTTCACGGCAATAGCACAAATAGCATTGATCGAGTGGGCTATAAACCATTTTTCAATAGTATCCGTTTGTCAGAGTGATATTGATTACGCCGCCTATCACCAGACAAAGGAGAAATGGGGCAATTTTCATTGCGATAGTTAGAACCGCGGGTTGTTAATGACATCGGCAGTCCTACCAAGAATTTCTTTATTGTTGGCAACGGGGGCATGACAGCCGGTTATTGTGTCTGTAAACGCCCATGAAAAGTTTTATAACTTTGGTAATTGTTTTCAAACCGTTACCTCCGCACACTAGCTCTTTCGTGAAAAGGATTAAACCTCAATTCGCAGAGACTAGTGCAAGTTGAAATCTCGAGGCTTTAATCTTTAGTAGGAATCTATATTAGCATCTCTACATTGTAAAGGTAAATGTTTTGTAGACTCCTTTACTTGATAGTAGATATATTATGCGATCTGTCAAAAGAATCTTTGTGAAGGAATGCCGTGACATTTCTTGCTGTGCGTTTTGTGAAATTAGGATTGATTCAAGATCATTGTCTTTCTTTTTAGAGCGTAACGTATGTAAAAAAATGGCAAATAGTACGGGCAAATACAGTATTAAGCGTATGTAAGCAAATACGATTAGTTTATTCCTCCCTCTCCCAATTTCTTGTAAACCAAATAAAGAAAATAAAAATATTAATTTTCTCGTTAGTGTGTCTCGTGGTAATTTTTCTTTCAATAATCCTTTTAACTTTTCTTTGTGTTCACATTATATCATATTTACGTGTTTTTTTTTATTTAACATTCGTTTACGTTTTCTTTAATTAGGTACAAAGCTTCGGAAACGATCAGAGAAATCTGCCACTACAATTCTCATTCACTCAGTGGTCAAAGATGGTGCTGCAAATGAGCTACCATCGGCACGCGAACCAGGATGTCCTGGTGCAAGTACGTGGACGCCCAGCAAAGACTCGGGCTGTCTGCTGCGCCGCCGGAAAGGAAGGGACTTCCGACTCGCTTTATTTTTTAAAGGGTTTTGGTGATTGAACGATTGCAATGTTATGTTGCTCTGAGTTGTGTTGCGAGGGAGAAGAAAAAAAAACGACCCTGAGGGCAGTTGGATCGTGAAAATCATATACTATTAAATAGCAGATACTATTATGCAGGTTGGACATACATGTATGAAACTTATTCAATTCTTCTTCTTCTTCTTCTTCTTCTTCTTCTTCTAATAATAATAATAATAATAATAATAATAATAATAATAATAATAATAATAATAATAATAGTAATAATCTGTTTTGAATTCTCAAACAGTATTACTAATGTGTGCTACGAACAAAAGTTAGAGGAAGTGGGAATGCCAACGACAACTTCACTCTGTTGGTAGAGAGGAACGAACTTCCTGCTGGACGGAGGCCGTTTGCTGCAAGCACAGATTCGCGGCGCGAGGGGGAGGGGCGGACGCTGCCATTCGCGGGTCTGCGGGCGCCCATACTTTGCATTTCGTAATTGGCTCGCAAACATCTCCTCGCGCCTGTTTGCTCGGCCCCCGCGTCACGCCGCCCTCCCGTTGGAAGGGGGCCTTGTGTACAGTCGTAAAATTCATTCTGAGCCGCGTCCGTCGCGCTCCTTGCGCCCGCCCGCCGCGCCGCGGCGCCACTGGCGCCTCATGAACGCGGGTTCCCCGCTGCGGGAACAATACCGTCCGCTCAGGCCAGGAGACGCCTTTTTTGACAAGTTCTTTTTTTAACAGGAGGAGCATCGGCCGAAGACCGCTTTGCTCTGCCAAATGTATTCTTCTGCCAGCTATATGGGTTGGAACGCCAGTTGTTAATGCTTCGGTGTCAGTTCAGTGCTTATAGTTGGATGTTAGTTCGTTTTTACGGGTTATTTACTTGGATCCGATATTGCTACTAAAAACAATATAAGAATTGACCAACAATCATGTTTAAAAGCAGATGAGAGTATTTGAATATGAATTAAACATATGAATTAAGTCATCAAACATGTAAACAGAGGCGCTATAAATACCTAATTTCATAGAGCCTGCTTTCTTTACTTTCATCACACATTTAATTAAAATCGCAATAGACTAAATTTTAATCACATAAGTATGTATGTAAATATTTCTTAATAAAAATGCTTTGAAGTCTACTTTCTTTTCATTTTATCTACATAAATGCAGTGATATCATACGAACATTGTCCAGCGGAATGATAAGAATATTGGTAGTAAAATGGCTGAATTAAAAATTCCTGAACTTTTGTGAAATAAATGTGCATAATTTCTGTATTTATCACAGACTACGCCTCCAATTTGGGTTGGCAAAAATGAGCGTGAAAAAAATGACTCGTGAATAGACAATACGTGGAGGTGCAGTTAGCGGCTTTGCCGCAAGGCGTACCCTTCGATGCCTGCAATCTGACCAATGCATTGCCATATCACCTGCACGAGGAGTCCGTATGTGATCGTTTCTTTGGTGCACAGTTTGGGTCAGTGTACGACGTTCGGCCCTCCTTGAAGTTTAACTTGTGGTTTCCCAAACACGTGGTGCTGAGACAACCGTACCGTATCTCAAGAAAAACTGGGCAGCAAGCTGTAGAATTCTCGTCTTGGCAGTGGCCTGCGAGTTGGCTGGAGTCGGGTTTCATGAGCTGTTTAGAAGGTATCGTATGTTCGCAACCGTCGGAAGTCTAACCTAGGAGCTCCCAGTTTTAGAAGCTACGGTTGCCTGTGCGCCACGACTTCAGCTATCACATCCAGTTTATCTGAATTTGGCAAAGGTCAAAACAGTGTTTCTTCTGTAAATATGTGTCACTGATGTTATTGATAGTTTCGACAGGATATCGACATTGGCAGGAGGTTTCTGTGACTTAAGGCCAAGGGATCGCTTATGAATCTCGTTAAAATGTGGAGGGGATGGAAAAATTAACTCAGCGATGTAAGACGACTTTTCCGTTTATTAAATTTGTTAATTTATTTGTTTGCAACTCGGCATTACCGTCTCCTTTTGGCCTGATATCTCCGCCAGCGCTTATTTGCGCCTGCTTCCCGTGGTGGAAATAATGCGCAGGTTGCGGCGGAGGCTGTTTGTGGCTGTTCTGTTGGCGGCTAATGTCGGAAAACGCCCCTGCAGTTGTACTCCAATTGAAATGCGGGACAAAACAGTTCGTACAATGAGTCGGGAATCGCTTTGATCTCGAACGAATAGCCAGAATGTCACGAGCATTATGTAAAGTTAATTTACAGTTGAAAAAGGTCCTACCACTAAATTTGTAGAAGGCTGTGGTTAATATTTGTAACCGTGTGGATAAACTGGGTAACAAGGCTCAGGCTAGTTATTCTATTTGAAAACATTGTTGTCTATTGAATGTAAGACGCACCGCTATTCTTAATACTTTCCTTTCATTAGAAGGCGGGCTTTTTGCATTGTTAAGACAAACTGTTGTTCTTAACATCGTTTGTTGAAAGATGTTTTTTGGGGATTGAGAAGACAGCCGTGAAAAAACTGGACCTTTGAATTTAGCATATTTCGGAACTCGGCGAGTACAGGTTTCCTCTATTCTGATAATAGAGACTTTTTTCACAGCGTGAAGCACCTTGGCGTGTACTGCAACTGCGCATGCGCAGACGCTGAAATGTAGTGTACGCAAAAGGGGCTTTACGTTGTTCTTTTATTCACAATGTAGTGTACAACAATCTACAGAAATCTCCACACAAGTAAATTCCAGAAATAGTTTTTGCAAAACCTTTAGGTCGAAATGGTAGAACTGTGCGACAGAGTGAGTTAAATTCCCGTAACACCACATGAACCAATGGTCATATATAAAATTATATTACTATGTAAATAGTATAATATTAAATAAATTTAGAACATTTTCAATACAAAAATTATTATATTTTCAAATAAATGCCTCGACATTATGTGGCATTATGGCATTAAGGTAGCAGCACACTTTGCTTCGTCAATTGGGAGCAAATTAGATTTAGCATGACCAAATTATCAATTGACATGCGATTTGCCGCCCTCTGGATTCGGGGTATTAGCGGGTCCCGCTGTCACTTTTAATTAATAACGCTACGTTATTAATTAATTAATTTATTAATCAATTCGAAACGATCATAAGCCTAATAAAATTATTGATACCAGACAAAATCATATACGCTGTTTTATGATGTGCAAAAAGTCTTCGCAGTTCGAGTTGCCCAGGCACAGATGCTCAAAAGTGGTGTAGAGTGATCGAGAGATTGCTCTTTAAGGCTTACTTTACTAGCGCACGCCCACCCGTGGCATGTTAGCCATTTGGTGACCCGCTGACCACTTAAGATGTGCATTCTCCCTAGTGTGTGGGGATTCGTACGTTTATAATGGTCAAGCGTGTAGTTGGCGAATCACTGTTTCTCAATTAGGCTTACCCAGGGCACGCGTGTGGTAGCACGTGCCGGAGGGACTTAGTCACCGCTGTGTGAATTATTATTATTATTATTATTATTATTATTATTATTATTATTATTATTATTATAATAAATGAACTATGAGTTGATCGGATGATGATGAGGGGTGATCGTGGCCTAACCTTTAATGCTGTATGCTAAGCTGTACGTGAAGTCACTAGTAGGGTGTTTTTGCACTGCAATGCGTTATAGTAATCGACATTACTACCTATCTTCTGCGTTCGAGTTTCGCATCTGCGCACGCGCAGGAGATCGAGATTACAGTCGATTTGCTGTACGCTGCGCCGTGCAAGAACTCCCTAGTGAGACGGAAGCACTATCGATCTTCTGCGCAAGCGCAAATGCACTAGTGATGCGAAAGTTGAACTGCGCTTGCGCAGAAGATCGCTAATGCTTAACGTTCGAGAGTAACGAACTCCCTAATGGGAGCGATAAATCAAATTGGCGCATGTCTGTTGTCGACTTATCGCGCGGTGCTGAAGCGCGCAACGCGGGCACCGGGCCAAGGGCGGTAGCTGCTGCGCAAACTGTGCAGAGCGGCTGGCGGTCGCGGAGCAGGGTGTTCGCAAATCTGTGGCATCCTGCCCTCGGGATGCAATGGGTGAGTTGCTCTTCTGTAAGCACTCCTGCAGCAAGGGAATGGAAGCAGGAACATGCTCTGCGGTGTTCTCATTAGACTTTGTAAGGCGCGCGTTTGATGGTTATTCCAATGGCGGGTTTTCCAAATCTGGTGTATGGCATATTGTTCCTCGTTGCAAACCTATTATTCGTTGATATTATAATTAATGTAATTCGGTTTAAATTCATTTAGTATCTTTTTATAAGAACATTTTATTTCTTCACCGAATGCATTTTCATTTAATATTTTTTAAATTAAGTACGTTAATCTTCTGTATATTACTGATCTGAATCGGAGTACGCGTATTGAGCAGTGAAAGTAAATGTTAAATTGGATAATTCGTGACATACGTTTCCTTTCATCGACTTAGTGAAGAAAGAATATTTGACAAAAGTATGTTTTACCGCACGAGGAGCGGCACTGGTGTATTTAACTGAAAGCATACTAACGTCTATTTCCTTACAATAAACGCGTAATTTAATCATTTACCCCTTTCCTCATCTAAAATACGTGACAGTATGTCATGTAACTGTATTAAAAAGAAAATTCCATTTTTGCTTTAAAAAATTCAGGGAGTGAAAACTCAATGAGCAGAGATTACTGTTCAGTTATGATACAATACAATTGACACGTCTAAGAACGTACATGTAAGATTTTGTTCTCATGCGGATTTTAAAAAGTGTCTTCTAGGCTGTCCGGATGACATGTAAATTTAAAAATTGTTTCAACGTGGCCCTAAGGCTACTTCGAAGTTGAAGTATATACTTAAAAAATGATGTTACTTTGGTTCTATTGTAATTATGTCAAACAAAGCAAACGTGCTGGGTTTATTGTTCACTCAGAATTAATAAAATATTAAATATTATTATATTATTATAGTATTATTATATAATATTATATATAAATGTAACGCATTCATTTTTAAATATTGATGTAACTTGATTATCATCGCCTGGAATCGCATCCCTCCCATCTGGAGCTGTAAACCTCCTGGATAATAGTCCAGAAATATCCCGTCCCAATAGAATTCCCTCCGCTTTAATACTTAACATAAAACTCGATAAATTCCTTTATTTTGTTTTATTTCTTTAAATGTACTTATTTAAGGTCGCTATAAAACAGCTCAGATCATGAGCAACCATTTTGTTGTATTGTTTATCGTTTATTTCGATATATTCTATTACAGTCCTACCTTTTTTGTTTACTTACATTTTTGTATGTCCTAGAAGGGATGTGCTGGAAATTGACCGATAGATATGATTTCATTTATTATTGTAATTAACTGTTTATAATGGCTGTTTCAATTGTGAAGTAGATTGTGTCTTATCGTTGTATATAATAAAAATAAATAAATATTTATTTATAGCTTACATCACTCCCACTCAAAAAAATTGTCATATTGATTATCCGATTATAAAAATGGGATGATGTGTTGTCAAGTTGCAGGTGTAGAATGAATTTCGACGCTGAAAACTTAACGCTCTTTCTTTCGCGTTGTAGGGTAAAACGAAGCGTTTCGCTGCAATTGTGATGAACAAACTCACTCCATAGTGTTCCTGATGTTTATCATTAATACGTTCAGTTAAATGAGTTTTTGCTAGCGTTTTTTTTCTTGTTGAGGTAACTTGAGCTAATTCCCATAGAATCACCACTTTTGTTTCTTTTCTAATTTTACATATAATATATACTTAAAAGACTTCTCTATCATGCTGCCAAATAGTCTTCAAATATGCAATTTCTCCTATGTTGAACGGAGTCTGAAAACCGATGTATCCTTTCATAAACTAAGTGGATACTTCCCTTCCTGAAAAGTTGTGTTTCATGGAGATCCGTCCCTTTGTCAATAAGCTGTTCTATTTACAGACGTCTTTGAAACGTGAAAATAATGTGTTTAGGAGTCATCGGCACCGTTTTGCTCAAACGGAGGGCATGGTCATTTCATAAACTGCGAATCGTAGGGGATAACTGTTGACGTGTCTAGGCCTACCTGAAAAGTTAAGCAGTTCACAGCGAGTATTCACACTCTAATTTTACTACTTCAAAGTGTCAAGTAACGGTAAGACAACGTCCAGTCTGTACTTGCTAGTCTGAAAATGAAGTTTTACATATCGAGGGGTTTTATGTCCTAGTCTCCCTCTTAGGTAGGTTTTCGAATCCAGTAAAACGTTAAATCAAACCTAGTTACTTACTTTCTTCTTAACATATTTGAAGAGGTTGGCCGATCCATCGTTTCCATGATTTTCTCCAAACAGGCGGGTGTCAGAGTAGCACCTAAAACAACGGGCCTCGAACTTCATCTATCCCCTGTTGTTCACGTTGCCATATTAAAGCGCTCGATGTTCGTTCCCATATCCCCCTTAATGTTGAAAATCTACAGTGCAGAGACGAAGGCCAACCTATAGCCCCCTATAACCCATCTGGGTTCCAGGTAAAGTGACAAACGTCTCCCGCATTCTGGAGCTGGGTCACCTGTTGTTTTCCATGCGGCCAGTGAATTAGGACATTCTTTAAGGAACTCTCGCGCTGATACTATTATGAGCTAGGAAATGAGCTCTCAGAACCCGATTTTTGTGTTAAAAATAATACGAAATAGCCATATTTTGACTTAGTTTGTGGTTCTTCCACAGAGTCAATTTTAACTGGAATGTAAATTAAAATTGAACACGGCATGCCCAGGTAAAATAATCCAAATAGAATCGGATTATATTCTGTTACTGCTACATTGACACTAACTTGTAAAAAAAATCAGGATGGCTTTCCTCCATATACTGTATTTACCGATTTTGACCGGGAGGTCATGAGGAGGTACGAGTCTCGACGGTGGCAGGATTTTCGACACTAGCTTGTTAGCTAGTTCTAGTTCAGCCGCTGTCTGGTGGAGAATTCTAGCGGCCGGCTGCTCTGATACGTAGTTTTCCGTGGTTTCTCCGATCATTACCAGGCGAATCCCGGAGCAGTATTCCAACAAACTGGCCATATGCGGCGCGTGATTTTCCCTTCCTCTCCCTTGTCCTACTGCACATGCACCAGACAGTAGCTTAGAGCTTATCCTGGATAGCGCGGTGCCCTACTGGTGGGAGATGCCTGGTTGGAAAAAAACAGTACACTGAGCGTTAGGTCGGCGCCGGATCTCGCCATCGGCCGGGAAAAGATCACCGCCACCTCCCGAGAGAGAGAAAACTCACGGGATCAATGACCTTAGTAGATGTCGCACAAGGAACACCAATCGATTTGCGAATTGTAAAACGCTGTCCTTAAGAAAATAACATTTTTCATTTCTCAAATATTTCATTGTTTATCTCCCTCAATAATTAATTATTTCCATTTTAAAATTAAAAATAACAATTTATTTCATTTAAACCATTCTTTAGCGTCAGGGTTCTGAAACAGTGGTGTAGTTGTTATTTGTGATGTTTAATGCGAAAATATTAAAGAAACACTGTAGAAATTCAATTCTTCGTGCTTATGATCTTTTGTTTATTTGTTGCAGGTAAGTGTACTGACCTCTATTTTGAAGACTGAATAGCAGACATTTGTGAGTACAAAAAGTGATCTGTTCAATGAAAAAGATTTAGGAACCTTTTTTTATTAACGTCACTGATTAATCGTATTTTAAAGTGTATATTATTACTGTGGTGTATGATGGTTCTGTCAGTCAGCTACAGCTTAACGCATGTGAAGTATACATTATTACTGTTAAGTTATTATTACTAAATAAGTTATAAAGAAATGCATTAATGGATTCGAAACCTAAGAAGATCCCATGAAAACAGAAAGAGAAATAGAAGAAATAGAACACGAGGATCTGGAATATGCCATAAGAAAAAATTAAAAAAGAAAGGCTAGTAGAAGTGAAGACAAAGGAGAAATTATCAAATATGCATCAGAAGATCTTTAAAGAAACTGTTTTTGCATTTCCCAATTTATGTTGAAAAACAATCACCGTTCTTAAAGTGTGGAAAATCGCCTTCTCTTTAAGAAAAGGATCGTTCATTTTGTGAAACGTGTAGAGGAAATAATTCTTTTAAATGATGCTTCCAAAACATTAAAAAATAATCGCATACAAGAGTGCTCAGGAATGCAGAAACCGTGTTATTAGAAGAACAGAATGGAGATAATAAGGGGAGGTCTACTTTGTTAACATTTTTATTATTATGCAGAACATTGAGATGCGTGGAGAATTTAATAAACGTACACACCTGTTCTTCATAGATTGCTCCAAAGCCTTTGATACGGTAAACTGAAATATCCTATATAATGTTTTGGTATTGTAAGTCTCCCACAACATTTAATTTTAGTTATTAGGCACATTCTGAAATCTGTATAAGAGACAAACGTCCCAGTGGGGCATTGTAAACCAAGGAATAAGACAAGAATGCAGTGTCCCCGACATTATTTAATTTATATTTACATGGAGTTTTAAATGTATATATCCAGTCTAAAATGTTATAACATAGAACAAGGAAGAATCACAATGACCAATACTATTCGTGTATGACCAAGTTATAATGGCAAACGTTGAACATTATCTACAAAAGCTTTTTTTGAGTTACAGAAAGTAACTGAAGCCTCTGCATTTGAAGTCTTTTGAAGGCATAACACCATGTAGATCTAACTTATAAAGTAGATTTCAAATCTTTAACTCCTGAAATACTTAATGCCATACTGAGGGGAAATAAATGTACAAGAGAAAATTGAAAGATCAAGTCGTATGAACGGAACAAGAAATACTGTAAACACATATGAACGTAACAAGTACATTGTAAAAGAAAGTAAAAGAGAGGTCAAAGATTAAATTCTATGAAATATTAAGTATCCCAACATGTCAACATGGAAGTGAGAATTTGGCGTTGATGGACAAAGATAGAACAATACTTCAATGTGCTGAAATAAAATTTCTTAGATCAGTCGCTGGTTACAGACTTATGGACAGAATAAGGGTTCAAAACTTCGTGAAGAACTTGAGGTATGCCGTCTTCAAGAGAAAATTAGCGACTCCCGAAATTCTTGAATTCAACATCTTGAAAGGGTGCATGACAACCGATTGCCGAAGAAAATCTTGGAATATGAATATATTACAATACCACCCATTGGGACGAAGCAATCTTTGCCGCCCATAGAAGAGATGGGTTGACCACATGGGAGCGAAGGGATAAGAAGGTGAAGAAATAATGAGGATGTACCATATTGGCGTCGAAACTTGGAGACCTGGAACCAAATTTCGATAATTCCAACTGTTTATTTAATTGCTTTTATGTAAGAAACAAAATTGCAAAGTTGCAAAGCACAAATAAAGATTTTCGTAAATATCGAGATTTCAGACCTTCTAAATGATGATGTCAACAAATTTCACACAAACGTAATATAATTTATATTATTTTTATTCTTAACTCATATTTAATAACTCAAATAGATTTTTTGAACATTATTATCGTTGTTGCTGACCACATAAACATCGGAATCAATTATAGTGATAATAATTTGCATTGAATTATTTATAATCTGATAGGGTGTTTGTGTTCCAGTTATTAGCAAAGTGTCAGCTGCAGCGACAATGAGTTTAATAGGCAAGATACTATGACTGTAGTAATAGGTATTTTAGGTGCTTTTTGTGTCGATTAAAGGATGAGAAATCTTGCCCGTGTAGACTGATTCTCTGCCGTACTTTTGGTATGATGCAAAGTCATCTTATGCCCGCACTTTTCTCTTAAAGTGCGTTAATTAGATCAAACCTGGGATTCTCAGGAAGAAAATTCATGAAGTTCAGGCATGCGTTTATCTGTAAAAGAAGGCAACTGCATTCTGGTCGGGAAGTCCTTCCGTAACAGAATGAAATACGTTGATGCCTCGGTGTGATGGTTCTTCCCCGTTCAGATCTAATTTTCTTTCATTTCGAGTCTGTGAGCGTCCGCGATGTCACGCCATGCCTCATGAAACGAGACGTGGGCAAACTGCAACGTGGAAAAAAAACCTGCGCTATCGTGCTGAAACTTTTGTGAACATCCTGAGAAAGATGCTGCTTCAGTGTTTTACTCCCTGCGGAGCACTATCGTGTGGGCTTAAAACAAGGCGCGAATATCACTTGCTGTAGATTGTAAGTATATCAAACTAAAAAATTCCCGAATTATTTGCCCAAATGGAAAAATATTTGTAGTCGTAAAGGCTGTTTGATAATGTATATTGCAAGAGAAACTCACTGAATACATATGCATAGTATATGTATTGAATACAAATGCATATTAAAAGAGATATTAGTCTTCGATGTGTGGGTTTTTTCTTCCAGGGGCTTTTTCCAGCTTCAGAGAATGTCGATTTCAACAATCTGCGTCTGGTACCCACTATGTCCCTCATGGGGACACATATTAACTTTACACTAGACATACTTTCGGGCTCTTCGATCTGTGGTCAGGAGACTCAAGGCCTTCCGCGACAACACACATACATGATAGTCAAGGGGCAAACGTCCATGAGCGGGACTCGAACCCCCGACCCTTCAGACAGAGCCGCTGAGTCGGCACACGCTTTAGCCACCTCGACCATCCAGGTCTGCTAGTATTAGTCGTACATACTATTTTAAAATGTTTATTAACTGCATTACTTAAAGTTTATTGATAAATCACCTAACATGTTTGTTAGTGAAGTTTTGTTTACTGCAGGTAAATACATTCTTTGCCACGCTTTTTTGTTGACCTTAATGAAATTCTAGGACGTCTGTTTTTTGTGTCAACATTGTGCTCGTCGAATGCACCAAATGTATTTTTTTAATTTATTTCTCGAATAGAGCAAATTACGCTCACAAAAATTACGCAGGTTTTGTTTTCGTTTAAGTTTCTGAATTTTCGAAAACTTTAAAAGTTACGAAAAATGCGAGAGAGAATGCGCTGTTGCAGCGCCGCTCGTGCCATTGCGTCGGCGGGGCGAGGTCGGGCGGCTCGCGGTGGGCGAGTGGCGCTGGGCGATGGAAGAGGAGAGATCAACCGGTGCCGTATTCGGCAGCACCTGCGGGCTTCGTCGCTCGTCCAACTTTCCGAAAACGTAGCGTCGTTCGGTGGGTTTCCTGAATGAGGTCACCCGTGGGATGCGCGCTACGTAATTTCTTCTACTTCGAACTTCCTGATGGAAAATAAACTCGATATTAGTGGTCTTCAAAACAATATCTGGATGTAATTGCTTCCAGATTTTGACGTGACAGCGTCGTACAACTGAGCTCCCATGTTGAAAAAGTGAGCGACACAAATTTTACTCTCGGGTTTCCGGCAATTTGTGATTGGGAACGTTCAGTACGTTATATATAATTACACGATATTATAGGTAATATAGTCCTGACTTGGACTTCATACTTCACTTACAATGCATAGCGTTTTTTGAAATCATTCTAGAGTGGTGGAAGACGTGATCTGAACCTGATTTCAAACGTGATTCTCTTTAGACCACTTTAGCGTATTCAATGAAACCTCTTTGAAAGACCATCCATATTAAACGACCATCCCACTCAAAGTTTGAATTTTTTTTTGGATTAGATGCTGTAACGGATGCTTGTAGGCAAATTATACCCCTATTAACAGACCACCCCTAACCCGGTTCACTGAATAGCTTGAACTGAATTTACTCCTTTTAAGAGACCACATTCAGGAAAATTGTAAGTACATTTTTGTTCACCAAATGTTCAGAAGGTAAAATGAAAATTTGCGACGTCAAACACACGTCGACCACTTGACCCCTCCTCCAGTTTGCAATTGAACAACAGTCTGTTTAAAAACGAAGCAAAATGTTTCTAAATTGCGAAATTTTCAGATGTTTTAATGATAATAGGACATTTACCATATTTCAAACTAACATTACTCAGTTGAGTAAAAAAAGCGTCACTTTGCGCTGTATGATTATAACATTTTAAGTATACTACATAACTAGTGTGCGAGAAAGTAAAAGCAATAAAATAAGTAGTATGCTTGATAAGTACAGTTCTCTTTGTTCGGCTTTTTTCTGCATTCTTCGCCGCAGAGATTCATGGAATTTCTGCCTTAAGCCATACTACATCCCTTACTCATCTGCCCATCAGTTTTGGCAATCAACGTCTCCGAGTCAATATTTCGCTTGTCCGCTGACAGAATTATGGCCCTTTGTGACGAGAAGGAGTAAGAGGATCCTCTTTAGGAAGTGTTGTTAGGCTTACACTTCTCGCTCAGAAGTCTGAGGGTCGTATTTATTGAGGGTCGTAATTATTGACTATTTATTACTAAATAATATCAAGGGAATGATAGAAATAAAAAGGAAAATACAAGGAAGAGGAGTGTATTTGGGTGGTGGCTTCAACATCGGTTTACCACAGTGCTGTTGATGTAACACTTCTACTCAAGATGAACTTGTCATGGTGCTCAAATAGAAACTCTGAGTTCCTGACCGCTGCCGTTTCGACTATTTAATGCAAATACATGTTTACAATACTATTCCATGTAGCTGCCTCTGAGCTCACAAATTGAGTCTGGTTTTTGACTTGCGGTTCTGCTTGAGTGGCCAGCTCACATAGAACCAGCGCTTAAAAAATTCTGGTTGAATAGGGAAATTTTCAAAAGTGCTATCTTGTTATCGTAGAGTTTCAAAGGTGAATCGTCCTAATGTATTAAAATTGTTTTTTCTGTCTTCAAATTACTTCCTCTCTCTACAAAACAGATGCATGAAATTAACAAGGATGAACCGTCCACCATTTGTAACAGTCAATTTCACTATCACAATAAATTCCTTGGAACCTATCACCTAATTTTTAATGTGTAGTGGTGCACACAGGTTTTCTTTCGTTAGAGCAAATGGTAATGTTACACAATAGGTTCTTAGTCTGTGAACAGTGAATCTCTTTCCTTGCCCTAACGGAGGTGAGTGGTAAATGCAAGCTTGTGTTGATAATTAATCGTAGTGTATCAGCTCTATCCCAAGTCCTTGCCAAAAATAGCGTTTCTCCTATGTTAATTGATATTCGAAAAAACATTGGAAGCTATTTTGAACTCTAAGGATTATTATGAATACTTTCCCGTTCTGAAAAGTGTTTCTCATAGCTATGCCACTCTGGAAAGAAACTCTTCTATTTTATATTTTTTCTGATGATCTTAAGTAGGGGCAACATCGTATTATTTATTATTAATTATTTACAGACACCAGTTGTCGACACATAATTAATATATTTCCCGTTGACCTCTGGCCCCAATGCGCTGAGCGCGTCTGCCCAGAATGGGACGTGTGGGAAATTATGCAAATGAAATGAACATTGCAGTGTCCGCAATGCAAACCAGTTACGCACTATGCATCTGCAGGCACTATGCAACGCAGTTGTGCGTTGTGTGGAGACCTGTATGTGTGAGAGAGGGAACTGCAGCCAGTACATCACCGAGTGCATTGGAGTGCGATATGCGAAATGCGTGAAATGATTGCGAGGTCAATTTGGGGATGCGTCTTTAAGGAGTTCGTGCCAGATTTCTCTAATAATGTACGAGTACGACGAAAAAAAGTGGTGGCTCAGAATGAAGTAAAATAATTTACTAACGTCGTTTTTCAATAGTTCTCGTAAAAATGGCTAATTAACCATCCTGATTCTTTTAAGTAAATGGATGCACTGATAACATTGCTGCCTTGCCCCTTCTTGAATATTAATTTTTTTTAAAGAGGATGGTAAATAAGAATTTCAGGTTTTGCATTATTTCTCAAGGATTTTCATTTTATTGCTAATGCCGTACATTTATATCATTTACATCGTAAATGATTATATCATAGACATTAGCTTAAGTTGCTAATTTGGTATTTGATTCGTTGTATTATTATCATGTGCAATGTTGTTGGAAAGCAGATTTGAAAAGCGATTCCCAGTAAACAAACCCAAAAATGAAACATAGTAGTGCAATAAACCTTGCTCGTGAACAGTAGAGCAACGACCGCTAGCCCCCCTTGGGAGATGGTCGCGTGCGAGGACAAGCTTAGCTCTTTTCTCGTGTCTCACAAACTCTATAATTAGCCGGAAGCCCTCATGGCGTGCGCTTGAAAGTAGCCGCTATCTACCCGTACTGTCGGTCGTATTGAGGTCGCAATTACTCTGATAGTATTACAATGATTTCTTCCACTTTATCTGCTGCCGTCTCCGCGGCCAGGCGATGTACCATCGCGTCGCGTCGCGTCGCGTCGCGTCGGCTGCGGAGGTCTAGGTGAATCACGGGCAAGAGGACGCCGCGACCGCTCGCGTGCTGTATCTCGCGTCGGCGTCACGCCCGTGTCCTCGAGCACGACAGCGCACGCACGTGTGGCGTCACCGGCTGTTTGCGAATTACTCTTAGCACCAAGAGTGTTATGACGCTTCAGAGGTTTAGTTTTTTGTGATAATTGGTAAGAGCAGTGGTGTGTTTTCGTAATTTTTGGTTGTTGCTTGAACCAATGCCTATGAGGAGATGAATTTTTGAAATCAGAACCTTCGCAACAATTCGTGGACGACGATGAGAAAACATCAATGATAACTTAGTGAAATTAATCCTTCATTCGCCTCCTAAAGTTAAGAAAACACTTTGTCCATTAAATGTCACTATTGTTATTAAATATTACACAAGTTTATATTCAGTTTATATATACATATACATACATATATATACAGTTCATTATTTGCATTGCTAGTTTAAAGAAAGTGTTCACGAAAGGTTGAGGGGAGAAGGGAGAGTGGCAAAAACTGATGCGCTCATTAGCCTGTGAGGACCTAGTTTTTTGGGAAGAAGAGAAGGAAGAGTTGTTACGTAGACCATAGCAATTCTCGGATTGCAGGTAATTGGAAGTAAATGTACAGAAAACGTAAAGTAATGAAGTTTAATAAGGCTATAAGGAGGATTAAAGGTGATAGCTTAAAATGGGGTAAGAGTGGAGGTTGCGGAGTGTAAGGATTTGGGTTTTTGATTTAAGTCAGGTGGGTTGCAGGAACTAGTTGAGGTCAATTGAATGAAGGATATCGACGCCACGATGTATGAAGGAGGAGGAATAGAAGAAAGTGTTGAGGGAAGTGTGGGGTATAGTATGGAGTTTTTGAGAGCTGCATGAGTTCAGCCTTGATGGCGGGAATTGGGGAGACGGGAGGGGTATGTTTTGAGGAAAGATACGACCAGAAAGAAGATAAGGGGAGAGACGTAGGAAGAGAAATGAAGAGTGATCGGAGGAAGGGATATGTTAGCTGGAAGTGCAGGACGGATATTAAAAAATGAAAGAAAATATACTTATCGGTTTACGAACAGTAATGAGAAAAGTTCTAATGAGAGATGTGCAAGACGTGAGGACCTTGAGAGAGGAAAGAGGTGAAACTATCAGAGGAGTAGCTGATAGAATGTGGATATTCAGGAACAGAGAGATATAGGTAGATATAGAGAGGCTAGGGATAATGTATGTAACATGATTCTGCAGGTTGGGCCTCACTCTCGGCTACTCCTCGAACACACGAAGGAACTGCTCTACACGTCATTTTTACTACGACTCTTTTCATTGCGGCAGAACGATCTCTTACGTTCATCAGAATCATCCAAAATGGTCAGAACGAAGTATTGAGCTGTGCGGTTGGTTCGTGTCGGTACATGCGGACGGGCTGACTCTTCTCTTGACCTTAATATCGACGTGGCCGGTGATGAAATAACTGAATACGAGTATACTAAAAAACATCACGAAAGACACCGGACGCTTAGCAGCTCATTGTTTGAGGGATCGCAAGGCGTCCGACGAAGAAGGAGCGTATGGATCTTGTTTTTAATACTTGTATTTGTTTTGAATGTCATAAGTAGTGAAGCTTGACAAAAGTCAATGTATCACATAAACTGATACTTTTATTTTGTTATCACGAACACTTTTGTGTCAAGTCAGTGTACGTAGTTGTGTGAAATGGGTTTGGTAGTAAAAAGGAACATTTAAAAGTATGTACGATCTCTTATGACGTTAAGTTGAAGTCAGTCCAGTTCCGCATAGCTTGTGCTGTGGAAAAGTGCTCAGGGTTTTCTTTGTATGGTCTTTAATTCAGCAAGGCTTCTCTCTACCTCACCGTCTCCCGCCGTACCTAACATTTATCCTCTAAGAGCGTATCTCATCATATGTTTAAAGTAGTTCACTGATTGGTCGTAGAATCTGACTTTAGACGGTGTGTATGAAAGGCCAATTTCACAAAAGTTTGATTTGATTGATTTGCCTTCATCTGCTGTTTGTTTAAAACATCAGTAGGTTAGTCTAATCCAGATGGTCAAGAGAGGTGTGATTCTTCGTGGGTCTCGTATATTTTCCAGCATTCGGACCTCGTTATATCCATTAAACTTACAATCAGAGGCACAGAATCAATTAATCGTCATTCTCATAGACGTTTCCCTCTCAAGGTAGTCATCTTCTCAAATATTCCAATAGCCTACTATATATAGTTGATCTAAAATGTGTACAGAACTCCCGCACAAGACAAACAATCGAGCTCAAAGAGATTACTTAACTACCGTCTGGTCCTCAGGAAGCGTGGAAGTATCAAACGCGTGCAAGAAATATCTTTCAAACAGACTGTACACATTATTCTCGATATTCTAGAGAAAGTTAAACAACAGAAAACTTCCTTATAACGACATCGCATTCTAAATATTAGTAGTGTTATCTCTTAAGCATGAATATAATAAGCGCTGGTGATTTCCGATCTATAGGTTATTTAGGATTTTCTGTGGTATTTATGAACAACAAATTGAATAGCACATGTTTGGCGCGACAGTACTTCAAATGTACGGGAATATAATTATTTTGCTGTCTCATTCCTCCTCAATACTGAGCACATCTCTTTCCATATTACTGTTCTCTCCTTCCATACCCTCTCGGTCACATATTGGGTGTATTTTGAGGCAATTCCTTGGTTGCTAACTGTCATTATTGGCAGTCAATGATTTTTTGGGTGTACAGATTAATATTATTGTCTATGAATAATGAAAGTTTGCAACAAAACAAAACATTGTAATCTGTGAAATCACAGGAGAGTTATGTGCTCTTATGAAAGGGAACCTGCGAGGTTAACAAGGACGTGTTTTGGGGAATGGGGTTGTAGCCAGAGCTCGCTCGGTGCCGTCGACGTCCAAATGGCTGGCGAGGCGGCGAGCGCCGGAGTGCGGCAGCTGCCGTGAGATGGGGGGCGGGCGGGACGAGCTGCCGCGCCGCGGCTGAATAATGGAGCGCCTTAATGAAGGGCGCTGGCTCTGCAGCCGCTCCCGCGCCCTTGCTGCCGCCGCCCTACCCACTACTACAGCCGTGACTCTCTTCACCTGCACCACCAACTATCCCCATTGCCCCTATTACTTTCATTATCCGTCTCACTATCACCATTATCAATATCACTCCCCCACCCACTACCATTATCACCACCATCACCATTTATAACCAAGCTGCGCCGCCCCCATTAGCACCACCGTTACCGAGCACATCCCTTCCGGCATACCCGGTTTCATACTGGTACACTCGGTATCACCCGGTGCGATATACTTTGTTCTCGGTTAACATAATCGTTGTCGGATTTGTCTACAATAACATTGTTAATGCCGTAACAATAATAACGGCTGTTAATTACCTTCCGACTTGTGGATGATAGGACTTCCAGGGTTACAGACTCAATTGCAAGTCTGTTCACCGCTTTATGACAAAGCTTTGTCAATGAGTTGTGTCCGAGAAAGTCACTCCATGTCATTTGTATTCCACCCCTTGCCCTGCCTTGGTCTCTGAGGATGCACTTGTAACACCTTTGCGCAAGCCTTGTGAGCCATACGAGGGCCGTTCGCCATGGCGATCCGCTGCTTTAAATATCCATCGAATCGTACCCTTCCGTGTCCTCCTTCCGTCTTTGCGTCCACCTTCTTGAGCACCTTTCCACATTCTCGTCCTTTCCACATCCTTGTCGTCATCCCTTTCTTCGCTCTTTCACTTTTATTCAAATTCTCTTTGTTCACTCCCGCTATTACTTTTCCCACGCCCTCTTCATTTTTCTCTTTCTCATTTTCGTCAAACCATACAGGACATAATATAATAATTCCTCGTTTGTTAAAAGACCCTTTGTTGTTTTCTATTATGTCCACGTCCGTATTTTCCCCACTTACCTTTTCATTCCATTCATTATCTACATCTCATTATCTCGTGGACGTTTCCTACCTCTTTGATTGTCGTCTGCCTGGTCGCAGGCCGAGGCCGTCTGTCTCACCCACTCTCTCTCTCTCTCTGCCGTGCCCGGCGCCCCGCCCCGCCCCAGTTAGCTCCAACATCCTGCTCTTTGCGCCCACCGCCGTCCGTCCGGCGCTTCCGCTTGCAGCGTCGTAATGCGCTACGCCCCCGCCCGCCCCGCCCCGCCCCCCCCGAGCCTCCTTTGCCCGTCTCGCCCATCACGCCTGTTGCTGCCAGCGCCGCGCCGACCCCCTGGGGACGGACGCGCGCGCCTGACGTCACTTCCGCACTGGGCTCCTCGGGCAGAAGCCCCCGCCCCGGCGTGCACCGACTCCGCGCTCGGTTCGCATCTTCCGCGGCGCCGCCCGACGCCCTGCGAGCCCAGCCACGAGCCCTTGGGGCACACCGCAGTTGATGCATTGGCAAAGCGAGCGCTCATGTAACTGTATGATGACTTTCGATTTCTATAAAAGAATCGATTCAGGAGTTGAAAGATTGGAATATGCTGCTTAAGGGAATCGTAATCAAATTAGTACCTTTTTTTACACAACGGTAGTTTCTTTCGTGACAGTAAAAACAGACATATCCAACGAAAGCATCGAAACTGAATCGACTTGCAAGAAAAGTATTAAAATCCAAAAGAATCGATAGATATAAATCTCATAAAAAACCTAATCTAACGAAGTATCGTTACCGGAATCAAACAATTGAAATAGCTCTCTTGCATAATCTTTTCTCGCCAACGTTACGATTATGATAATCAGCAGAGAAGTGTGAGGATGATAAGACATTGTTTCCATCTTTGATTCATACACATTGACAACAAATTCTGAAACCTTCGACAATAACTACGTGTACACTAGCACTCCCACAAAATAAGGTTCTGTATTACTCTTAATGAAGCCTAGACATACACTAAGGTTCATTTTTTGTGTTTCGTCATTTTGAAACGTGAAAATGCAATGTATGTACTCATTCCACAGTCCAAGTCCAAAATAAAAACAAATACTCACGTGTTTGATTCGACTCTGGAATTCCTTCCAGGAAGAATTGGAAACAATGCAATCGAATGCCGATTCCATGGGAATCAATTTTAGACGAAATTTTGTTAACTATTTTAGTACTCGATGTAATAATTTAAAACTATAATAGACATTTCTTGCGAATTTCTTTTGGTTTTGTCGGCAGTGGAGGATTCTAGAGGTCTGAATTGAATAAAATGTTGATGCAATGGCTACGAGAAATTGATATTTGAATGTCGTCATTAGATCCAGCATAATTGTATTTGATTCAAAATAAGGTAAGTGTTGCAAATACAGCCAGTGCAGGTAATACGGCCAAGTAGCGGCTATGTTGATAGCTGAAAATATTTACCATAGATAGTACTAGCATGCTGTCGTCATATTCCAGTACCTAGTATTCATTAGTGAACAGAAATCCTTAAACCGATCAACTGGACTTCCAGAAAATGTTCTTTCCCGAATGCAATAACTAAATTGATTTCAAGTTAAACCATTTTACACGGTTGACAGAGATTTAGGAGAGCCTATTCTCTAAATGACGTATAAGAATTTTATAAAGTGTCTAATTAAAAAGTGCGAAATCAGAAATTGAACATATTTAAAGAAATAAAATGTATTTATTACGTCATGCTGAGGGGCTGCTTTCAAACTTTTCAGGGGTCATGGGCCCCCTGCCGTGCGCACCCCTATGTGATGAGAATCAATATTTTAAACGGGCAACTTCATGGCGCTGGCTAGGTGAGTAGGTGAAGGAAGTGTGTTCAATGAGAAAAGAATATGGTAAATATTATCAGTTACTTCCTGCACTTTCGTTGAAGAAATGAAACATTCCTGGGTGTATGTAGGAATAACAACTATTTTTTTATTCAATCGAAGTTCAGACTGCCGTCGAAATGCAAAATCAGGTCTAGAAAACGAATCAGAAGTTCATTATTCATAGTAGGCCGCGTGTATTATTCGCTTGCAGAAAACAAGACTTTTCGAAATCTTGTTTCGTCCGCGCCATTTTCTGCTCCAACTATACTACATTGTGGTGTTCGTGCTGTAACACAACGCACCGCGTTCTGTCTGTACCTTAGGTGTAAGTAGACTAATGACATGTTCTGTCGGGTGGGCAGGATCAGCTGATACACTGGACGTGTAGCTGAACGAAATAACAACTACCTCATTCGAACAGGGAAGCTAACACACACACACACACACACACACACACACACACACACACACACACACTTGATAATAAATGGTCGGAATATGTACGAACAATACATTATGAAACACTAGAATAATTATTACTGTCGTATTTTTAATAATTTGATTTATTTCTTTACTCTGCATCTCCTATTACTACATGTCCTGCCACTTGTCCTGCCCTTTTCACTTGTCGTTAAATGTGAAGAATGTTTAACGTGACATATTAAGAATTGCAGAATTTGATTACAAATCAATATTTAAACAGTTTTCTGAATAGCTGCAAATGTCAGACTACCCTTTGTGAAATGTTGGAAAGTGTTATTTCATGTTAATGGGCCATGATTATTTCATTGTGAAAAAAAAGTATTGGTCGAATTTTGTAATGACTGTAAATAGTATTCCAAGATTGGTTTATTATCGTGTGTTAAACAATCTGTTAGAATAATTATAATAGTCCGATCCAGACACATAATATATGCAGTTAGCCCGACGCATGTCTTTACATTTTACCTGTGGTAACGTCTCTAAGTCCATGGCCACTGCAGCAAACACATTGACGTGGTACGTGGCCGACTCGATGTCGCAAGACAACTCAGAAAACACCCGCAAGGTGAAATGAAATGCCCCCGACAAGAAACGACACAAAAAATAGCCTTCCATTTCTTGTGTAGTTTCCAGTGACCAGAGGTCGCATGACGTCTTAATCTTCTTTTTAAAACGAAAAATATAACCTCCGCTGCTACTGCTGATTTCATGTCACATTTTGGAAAACAAGATGAGTGTATAAATAAAGCGAACGTAGAATTAAATTTGGTAAGGGAACTTTAAAATTAAAAATGGTTTGTGATAAATTACTTGTGTTTGAGTTACTAAACTATTGTGGCATACATAATTTGATGAGGATATTTTGGTATTTGTGATTAACCTCGCTGTACATTCAGTTAACAGAAATTGTAACATGTAGTAATTGGATATATATATAAATATATATATACGAACGACAGCAATTCATTTTAAAATGAAAATAAATAAAAATATTACCCTATAATCCTGTTGAAACCATCATTATTTTCCATTTGTAATATGTATTTTTGAACAATTACTTGGAATTGCTGAAGCATTATATACTAACTTGTTATGTCGTTGGCACAAAACTAGGAGTACCTTTAGATTTATTTAGTCAAAAAACAGTAAAATGTGTATGTGGCGTATGGGGGAGAAGATACTAACAAATGTATGATTGAGTAATCAGCCCTAATAAAAATGTCCTAGCGTTATAAGAAAAACATATTCCAATATAAACAAATGAATTGCATAAAATTATAAAGATCTCGTTCAAATTCGTTTACTAATGCAAAAATCTCAGTTGTGTGCGATGCCTGAGTTTATCATCAAAATTCTGGGCCTGGTTCATAGAGGATTTTAATATCTTTAAATTAATGCTGATATTTTTCGTTGTACTCTAGTTTTAATTTCCAAATAGAGGAAAATCAAAAAAAAAAACTTTTCTATTGGCTCATGTAGGTTGCGGATGCGAAAATTATCACCAAGCAACAATTCAAATTCACGCATTCACGTCAGTTGAAACAGACCATGGAATGGTGCGTGGGTTATTCATTATCTGTCTACATCGCCACAACATTTGAATACTCGCGGAATTGTTTTGTGGATAGGAAAATGAGTCCCTGTAACTTCTCGCTTCATGCATTGGAGAGCAGTGTGGTGTCGCTGGAAAACAATGGCTGCTGGATGCATGAACAGCCCATTCAATCCATCGTCCCGGAACTGTGCCTTATCGCCGGATAGAATGTCCCCAAGGCCTCCGAACTGCATTGGGAGCAGGCGTCACACAGTGTGTCAAAGGACTACAAAAAGTGGTAAAAACTGAAACGTTGAAATTACTCCGTCAGTGACTATTAACTGGCATGGTGCACTAGAATATGAAAAGTACTTTTCACCTTAAATTTGGCGACAGCAAAAATTTGGAACTAGTATTTACATCTGTGTAATCCTTTGCATGACTGTAAACAGAGATGGAGGAAACTTACTAATGAAGGAACAAATATTACCGAACATTGCCAATTACCTCTTTTTATGTATCCTGACCCTTCATCCTCGTTACTCTGTGACATGGTGTCCGAGCCTGATGGCCATGAAATAGGGAGACCTGTGGTTAGGTTTTCGCAATCCCTTACGCCATCTATTTGGCATTCTCTACCTGCGAACTTTCTCCTCGTCAACCAGCTATAGGAACTGGGACATAACTGTAGAAAGCAAAAGTTTTAATTTTTGCCGCATCCGGTAATCGAACTCGGGGCCTCAGAGTGGGGAGCTAGCTCCCCAGCCTTGAGGCACTGGAGGTATTATACTTGTATAAAAATCAAGTGAAGAAAAAAAAAAGAATTTTGTACAGTTTATAAGAAACCATCGCTACAAAACGTCTTTAGTTTTGTACGGTTGGATACAAAAGTTCTGAGATGACGGTGTACGGAATAAAGAGGCGCACATGCTACTCTCAAAATTTAATTAGCCGCAAAACGCACTATCATCATGTATAACTAGGAAACGATTTATCCTCAGCTCTTACTACTGGATTTTTGTTTCCATATGGGCACACGTGTTACGTTTTTATTCCGAATGTAGTCTATAGAAAGGAGATAAATATAGACACTTTTGAGTTGTTCTCTCACTCTGCATCACATTTTGTCAGAAACGTTCGATGTTTGATTCTGTTTAAAGTAGTGATGGGTCGATACCTGCATTTTTCAGTACTCGATACCGTTACCTCTATGAGAGCTTCGATACTCGATATCATACTACTTTAAAGACTCAACAACAGAAGTGGTTCAATCAGAATTGGAAGTATATATTTTGATGCATACATGCATTTATTTTAATATCTAAAAACTATTGAGATGAACGTACATTTTTTAAGTTTTTAAAGATTCTTATTAAGAAAAACTAACATTCTAACTCCTTCTGGGTCCATTATATTTCTTTTTTTGTCACATCAATCTAGCTGTACTGAAAAGTCTCTCCGAAAACACTGCAGCTAGTTGAATGCACTGGTATCGAACAGCACTTTTTCTTGAATTGCGAAGAATCGCTTTGTTTTTCCAGTAAGATAGTAATATATGTCCATCAGAAGGAAGGAAGTTCTCGCTTAGATACATATTAAATTCATCCCCTTGTGCTGGGGTGCGTTGTCACTCCTCAGAATATAAAGATATCATAATCCGAACAGACTGACACTTCCTTGTTACTGACAGAAAAAAATGGGAGAGAGGAATTTGAAGACAATTATTCTGTAAAATTAGAAGAGATTGGCATATCAAAATTGAAAGTATGGAGACATCGAAAGTATCGAGGACCCATCCCTAGTTTCAAGCTATTTTCACCTTTAAAACAATGTTGTAGTCCTCTTAGAGGTGGCGCTTCTTTTGGGGAAAATCTTTTGGCCCCTTCTAGATATTACGTGTTTTCGCGGTTCAGGATTTCTGAGTACTCTTGGAATTTAGAATTTCCCATTTCAACCGCCAGGAATCCGCCGCGCCCTGGCTTTAGTTGCGCAAAAATCTCTTATAATGAATTTCTTACTTACCAGTTTTACATGCGGTGGCAATGTAAGGAGCGTGTTGAAAACCACTAGCAAACATACGAAGAACGTTTGCGAAACTTGTGGGGGAATATGCGAAGAAAATGCAGTGGATAATCGGGTTAACATGAAAGGGAGTATGTGGGGAATCAATCGAATGAGGAATATAGATGGATGAATGTATAATCTTGCGAGAAATATGTGCTAAACATGTGAACATGAGAATAACAAAGAGAAATCATCTGCGGGAATGTGGAAGGAAAAACATGTCAAAATATGCGGTTCAACGTGTACAGAACATGCTTGGAGCATGCCTAGGCCCATGGGACGCCCCAGTTATGTTTCGTGAGTAGTGTTCGACGAAACGAGACCTTTCTTTACATAAAGTTCTTCTGGGCACTTCCACTTCGTAGCGTGGGATAGTCAGAAACAGGAAATGTGTGCAAAAGTAAATAGAACGAATAGGGAAGAAATAATATTACTAGATGAAATTGAATTGACTATTTGACGTTCTGTGCAATTTAATCTCAACACTTACCACTACCAGAATATTTACTCACGCACAGTATCCGTACAGATGCAACGCTGTTCAGTGGTTAGCCATTTGAGTTTGGAGCCCAATACGAAACAAGTTTCACTTTAAAAAAAATTCTCTAAGCGCGGACTGCTCACACGGGTGTAGTTTATATTTCCTGTTTTCGGATATCATGTGGGTATCGTGTAATGTGCATCAAAATCTTTAGTTATGGACCGCATATTTTTGTCAGTTTTTTGTCACTTATTATTTGCGCCACCATATCTCTTTTGTAATCTATTGGCGCTAGAATACTGGCCCGTGAGTTGATGTGGATAGTTTTATTATTATCTAAATATCATGGGGCCACGCAATACGTGCTTCCTGGACTTAGACTTGATTATCGGGGTGGCTGCACGTTACCTGTTCTGTATTTCAGTGCTGATTCCATTTTTATGCCCCAGGGGTGTTAGCCCTGGTGAGTGAGATGAAATTATGAGGATGATGAATGATGAAATAGGCACATGCAAACTACAGAGACGCACATAACACAACCATGCCCGAGGCGGGATTCGAACTCGTGATCTTCTGGTCCCAAACCGCTACCCACCCATTATTATTATTATTATTATTATTATTATTATTATTATTATTATTATTATTATTTCTTCCACCCTTTTAACTAGAATTGTCTTTAAGAAAATGTCTCTGTTATAGTAGTAGTAGTAGCTATTGTCATATTGCAATAACTTCTGATTTTTTTCTCTTGTGCATTTTCTGAGTCTCTTCTCACAATCTCACTGTATCGCCATTGGAATTAACCAAGTTGAAATCTCTGGAACATTTTTTTGGTCAGCAGAAAGACAACAAAAATCAAATATCTTGTTCCACTCAGTTTTGTCGTTAGAGTTTTGAAATCTATTGGTAAAGTTGTAATGTGTATTTTTTCGTTTCACGCCTTCTTCCGTCATTCATACCCACAGGGCAAAATACAATAATAAATTTGTTGGCGTATTCTTTTTTTCAGTAATATTTTTTTTTTATTGAGGATTGATGTAAACGATTCAATGGTATTTAAAATTTTAGTTAGCAGAACTGCGTTTGTAGTAGTTGATAACCGATGAAAGATCTTTGCACAGAACCCCGGGATCTCCGGATTCGATTCTCGTTTGAAGTATCTACAGGCTGAAGCAATTTGAAATGTATGATAGATTCGTGAATTTTCTCTAGTAACAAACAATTTTTTTTATAACATTTCAAGTCCTTCGTATTGTCGTACCGAATTATTCCAAAATCGTTGATGATTTAGAGCTCTTAATACATATCCCTCCTTGAGCTTACGGATGGCAGAGGTGATATTCCATCTGAAGAAACACAAGCAATCGCAGCCCTGAGAGGTATATAAAGAGTTCGCAAAGAAAAAATGCTGTAGTCGTTTAAGAAGCGAAAGCATTATTTGCTCGAAATACCACCGTATCGATCTTTCTCTGTGGATTACTCCTTCGCGTTGCATATTTCACGCCGCTCTGGGCCTAAAAGCCTTGTCGAAGGGCCGACCCGTCTCTGTGGAAAGGACGTGCGTCTGCTACAGAAGAGCGAAGGCGGCCGCGCGCCCAGAGAGAAGGCTTTATTTAGATGCTGCTGGATGCCCGAGATTCTGAGGCCGCGGAACACTTTATATCCCTCTATGTTTTTCGCATTTCCGTCACATAACACGAGTCCGACACGGTAATAAAACGTGCAGAGATTACTTTTGTGTTCATAGGTTCCTGTTCGAATACATTTCCAAGAAGGAGAAATAAATTAGGTTGCTATGTAGTTAGTGGTTATACCTACATCCTTTAATTGAAACATTTACATTGCAGACACAAAACTCTTGCAGATGTATGTGAAAGTAATATGGCCACGTTAAGCACCTCAGTTTGCTTCTTATATATTTCAACATTTGTCCAAATTAACAGCATCTTGATAAAATTTAACACTGTTGCTTCAAGTTGAAGTAGCTATATTACAAAAAAGTGTTTCAGGAATATTTTGTTGTTAAAAAAAAAGTTGTAATGTGAATGTTATGTGCCCACATTCAGGTTTTATGATCATTGCCAAAATAACTTTTTTTGTAGCATGAATATTTGAATAGGACTAGCTATACTAATATATAATACGTATTACTCTCTTACAATATAATTTTACAAAAATACGGACTGAAATAAATCATTTTTTAAACAATAATGTGAGAGTTGATTGCTAGCTAGTTCCATATTGGTTTGGCTCCAAACACCCCTTTTCTTCGCAGGTTCGTTTTCTAGCAAATAGTAAACAAAAGCATTAATAAACATCAAACACATGAAGTTATTATGGCCGTAAATTCTGGTAATAAGCTGGCCCTTCACTCTTGGCCTTATTTACAGCAAAACGTCTTGTAAAGTCTTTTCCACGTTAGTGAAATATTGGGCAAATTAAACAACATTAATATTATAATAATATTTATCAAATACGCTAAAAGTTGATGTACATTGTTCCTTCTTTAAGTGTAAATATTGATAAACGTATCTGGAAAGAAGCGCTCTCAGCGCGTTCTTGACAATGAAGGCTCTGAGTGCCAATGCGCGAGTTTACAAGCCTGGTAGGGTATTAACGCACATCTTACACTCTCCCAGACAGCATGCTAGCACAATCAATCGGAAATAGTTTCTCCTAACGACATAACAGCTACTTGGCCATATTACCTGCACTGGCCGTATTTGCATCACTTACCTTATAAGCTATTTCTTAAATTATATTATATGTAAACCGTTCAGAGCTTTTCATCCACGTTCCGTTCTAGTTTGTTAATATGTTATAATTTTATAAACAACTAATTCTTTAGTACGTTTGTATGTTTTAATTACTTTTGATAGGTCGCAAACACTACATGAGTTACTTGTATTATTATTTTATGAAAATGTGCGAATATAGTGCGGATAGAAAGATAGAAGAAAAAAGCTATCTCCAAATTACTTAACAGTGAATGTATTTTTTTCTTTTTTTTTTTCTCGCAAGGTAGTTTCCAGACGTTCCAGCCCAGCTGCCGAGCGGGACCACTCTGCTAAAATACGGCCGGAAGAGCCGTCCATGCATCACCCACTCCCCTCTATTGGATTTTTGCCTCTTTGTAATGCTTGTGATGTTGCCGTTATTTTGCGGGGAAGCAAGAAAAAAAAAAGAACGAAACCTTTCACCTTGCAGACGCAGGACGTCGTCCAGGAAGGCCGGCCGTTGGCGGAGTAAGCGACAACGTCGCAATTTGGCAACTCTGTTTAGAGTTACAACTAGCATTTTTATAAATTCCGTAAATTTTCATAAATGTATTGGAAGTTTCATGAAATACGGAACTATTCAATAAAGATTTATTATTTGTGAAAAGTTCGTAAACGACAGAAATGAAATTGTATACGTTTCAGTATATGAGTTAGTATCGCACACGTGTATTCGTTGTTAACTTTTGCCGACTTAGATAATTGCTTCCCAGAGTCATAATACTTGACCAGTGATAATGTCAGTTCACAAAACCTATGGGTAAATATGTCAATATATATTGAAGCTTATTCCGCTGATATTTTTCTTGGTCCAATTACAATTACAGTATGCAGATTATTTTACTTTCTCGCATATTGCTCTTACAAACTCGTATTGCCGGGCTCTGATAACGAAAAGGTGCATACATCATGTTCCAATTTGTGGTAAATTACTTCCTCTATTATGTTGTGTAGTCATAACCCGCGTTTGGTGGTGTTTTCTTGATACCAAAAAAATCGATTGACAGCGAAACATGTCTGTCCGGCCGACCGGCTGGCAGTCTTTCTATGAACAACGTTAGTAGCGAAACCATAAGCAAGATTTGCACCATTTGATATTCCCAGATCGATCAGATATTGAAACCCCTTGATTTTAAAACGGATATTTTGATTTTGGACAGTTCTTTACATAAAGCCTCAACATTTCAAACTTTTCTAAAAAAATGGCTCCAATTTTTTTTCATATTTGGTCATCAATTGTAAAAGTACGATTGGCAGTACAAATACATTACAAATTCAAATTGACGGCTTCGATATATAGGTATGTTAAGTAAATTTCATGTGTTTGGAATAAACCTTTATAATATTGTTCAGGCCCTTTTACACGGTGCAGATTGGTCGTATAGAAGCGTGCAGGTCAGTCTGCACCAACGCGCCCTATCGGCAAAGTCGTTTACTAACGGATTTGTTTATGGCGAAAGTCGTCCATCCTTTTCAATTTTACAGTTAGGTTAGGTTTGATTCGTGTGCTTTTGTGTATTCGAGTACTCGGCTATTCTGGTGAGTGTATTTTACTTCCACTTGCAAATATGAAGTTGCGGAATCTCACTTGTGCTACCGAGACTGCCTCCGTTCGGTGCGGGTTTTCCGTGCTTCCGCGAAACCCCCTCCGGCGTCTTGTGGCAACTACAGAAGTCGTACAGATTGCGTTAAACCCAACTTTTGTCGTTCGGCACTTCTGGTTTGCGATCTTGACGTTTCTGTATGGGAATCTGCTAGAAAACAATACCGTGAAAAAAGGCGTGTGTCTTTTTACACGGTAAAATAAGTGCAGCTGGTACACTACATGCTACTCCATCCAATCTTGCGTTTCAGCAAGCGTGGGCAGAACCTGCAGTTTTCTCTTGGCCGAGAAGAGCTCCAAGCGTCACTTTGGTGCGCAGTCACATGACCTCCGCGGAAACTCCCTGCAGTGCAAGGGGCACTGCCCGTCTCCATTTCGCCAACCACTTGCGCGTCCCTCCATCCACTGTGCTGCCCTTGCCCTCCCTCCCCCCCGACTCTCCCCCTGCTATCACTTGTCTGTTCTTCACTCCCGCCAAAACCTTCGCCCCGTGTCTGCAATTTTCCTTACTTCCAGCCTCGCACCCTCCCTACCCCGCCCGATTGCAACCTCGCCCCGTCCTTTGCCAGTCACGCCCCGCCTTTCACCCTTCCTCCTCGCCACTTCCGCCTCTCACCGTTCCATCCCACCCCCGCTTGCAAACCCCCTCAACGCTTCTCCTCTGCTCCCCCTCCGCGTTGACACGTGTTCGCCGGCGAGGCTTTCAGGCGGCCGGTTCTCCCCACAGCCGCTGCTGATCCCCTGCTGCAGCCTCTCGCCCCGTGTTCTTTGGAAATGGAAGGGAAGAGAAAACCTACAACGGTCCACGATATGGTGTTAGGAACTCACTTACGAACAATATTTTTTAAGCTGTCTGGATATGAGATTTTTGAACTTCAGTGATGAACAAGCAACATGAAAACTCCGCTCAACGTTCGCAGTTCGGGCTGATGAATGTCGATTACGATGCATATGCCTAAGCATTGTGACTACACCTGATATAGATGAATGATTTTGTTCGTTTGGTTATTTTCATAGTATGGTGTGGGGAGAAATGAAGCAATGGTTGATTGCGGCGCATTGAAAATGGAACATTCTCGAGAAAACCTGCCGCGCACCTTCTTTCTTCAGTACTAATTCTTCATGGATCAACTCTAGTACCCAGAAATGGAAGATGTGTGATAAGACTACAACGTGCCTCAGAATAAATGTTACTAACTTCTAGGTTATGTAGTAAGATCAGAAATGATTACTTTTTTGCAATGAATGTGGAGGTGGAAATTTCATTTAATTTCCCCCAGATTTGTAGGCAGTTCATCGTGCATTGGGGTTTAGCAGGTTACGTTCTGACATAGTCAACATTTCGAATATCCGCCAAGTACAAAAGTATAACGGCTGTCTGCAATCAGGTGCAAATGGGACATGTGCATCTTCGGTAACTAACTTTCCCCAGCATATGTTTATTAGGGAAATAAATTATTATTTTGAACCCGCCTACTTCCCCCCGAAATTTGTTACATTTATTCTGAGACACTATACTATGGTCGCGTAAAAACTGACAGCATTTTAATAGGAACGGCCTGTGGCTGTCCTGGTGTGCAACCCTATCGATGCAAACAGTCTCTAGAGTGGTCACTATGGACAACTGCTTGACGTAAAAGTTATAACCTCCTTCTTTCTGTTTCTTTATGTGGCTAGATAATGTTTCCCAAATAGTCCTTTGGATTGGTGGAAGATTGTAAGTAGAAGACAAACATTGCACAATTGCTCCTTACTCTAGAGGTATCTCTGGAGCTCTTAAGGGACTTTTTTGGGATGTTGTCGAAAATAATAACTTTTTTCAAGTAAATACATAGTGGTTAATTTCTTATAACTTAATTATATATGTGAGCTTTATCTTTGATTTTTAAGTAATTCCTTATGCTCATTCATGTTTCGACGCCGTCAAGATTTCATGCCTCTGCCGAACTTTTCGAATACGTTATTACGAGCTTATTAAAAATTAGATCGTAAGTGAAGTAATGAAACATATGTTTCAGTATTATTTTCACATATCCTTCCAACTGCTAAATTGATGGGGAAATCTTGGTATGTCGGAGCCGATCTGAATGCACTTTTGTCGTTCGTATGACTTTGAGCGAAGATCATGGCCTACCCATTGATAAATAGTACTATTGTTACATTCACCATAGAATAGTAAATTGGAAATTTCGTTTTCTTTCAGAATAATTTCAATAGTTTTCGAGTGAAATAATAGTTTCCATATAAAAGCTATGCTGATACTCACTGGCGAGAAATCCTTCGCAGCAAGCATCTGTTTTGGTTTAAGCACGTTTGAATTGAGCATGGGTGTTGTGTGAAACCCATACAGCTTGTCCTTACGTGCAATTTTAATAGAACGATACCACAATCAATGACCCTCACTTAAGGGGGGTAATACTACTTACTCGTGGTCCTAAAAGAAATTCCGAACTAAGTCTAAAACTTCGTTCGTAAACAATCGTTTTTACCATAAATTGATTGTGCATGTAAAAGCAATACTCCTAATCTTACGAACTCGTACTACACACTGACTTGTTCTAGACGACTTTATCCTTGCATGGATGAAAATATCGGACGTGGGGGAATCCGATATTCTTTTTTTATCTTCCATTTTCGTGCCTAAGCACGAAAGAAAACGGCTTGGCTCCGATGTAAATCTCTATTGTCCTTGTGTAGCGTGATGAAATCGATGTTAGGAGGGCCACACCGGTGCCTTTGGGCTATTGGAGAGTAATAAGCTAAAGAGTTAAGCGTTTATCATGGGTGTGATTCGAAACCTACAATTTGGTAAAGGCTATAACTCGTGTCCAGGGGAGGGGAGGACAAAGAGGTGTAAACTTCCTCCCTTGCCTAGGCTCAGAAATGAGTTCGAGACTCGTCACTTAACTCAGCAACTTCGCAAACATTACTGATACGGCATGGACCGATGTCATTATTGCCAACCTTTAATTCGGTATCTGGTAGAGGTCACGGTTATCCAATTGCCACTGTCATGGAATTTCCCGTCGTAGATTTAATAAAGGACGGCTGAAGTGGAGGTGTACTCGCGCAGTGAGTACTTCACTCTCCACGACTGTTAAACGCGAGTTGGAGAGGCTACGTCGTGCACTTCGGCACGCGATGTGTGTTTTTATGGCCCGCAGCTATTGACAAAAATCGATCAACTTCTATTCTGAACACAGTGGACCTCCAACCTCCCTACCTCGAATACTTGGATCCTGCCTCGTTCCTATTGTATACTACTCATCTAGGTGCATCGTTATTCGAAACTAGGTGCTTCCTAATATCGATAATTTGAACATTTGGGAGTTTTGGCTCGACAAAGCGTTATAGGAATTGACAGCAATATCGATAAAATATTGTGAGAAGTAGGAAACCAGATTTTGCACTAACGCTACGTCAAAATAGAAGTTCCGGACTGTGGTGGCATAATGCAAATTCCCATAATTCCACACACACACACACACACACACACACACACACACACACATATATATATATATATATATATATATATATATATATAGAGAGAGAGAGAGAGAGAGAGAGAGAGAGAGAGAGAGAACTAAGTGCAAATGCAACTAATTTCATGTTGCATACTGGAAATATACAATTCGCAGTACACTCTACCGCATGAGTGGGGAACAAATTCCAAGTAGCATGATCGAGTGATCGCTTAACATTCGACATAAAGACGTCCAATGTCCAATAAATCCGGTGTTCTCCGTTATTACTTTGAGTCCGATTTTAAATTGGCGCATGCGCAGGTCATAGATTTATTGTTTTTAATCATGAGGAGGCTAATAACAATGCCAAGTTTTGGATCATTAGCTTAGAGATTAGAGGCCTAGTGACGTCATGTGTTGGATATCCATCTAAAATTGTAATGGCGTGACTGAGGTCTGTGACTGTAGTCAAGCCTCTTATGGCAGCAATGAGGTCACTGATGCTGCCCCTCTGTCACGCCAAATTGTGGTTGAAAGTGAACGAGAAATTTCGAAAGTCGTAATTTATCATAATTATATCTTTGTTGGCCTATGTATTTCTTAGTTTATTTTACTACATTTTTAATACATTACAAAGGAAAGTGGTATTAGGTTAAACAGCAGAGAATAGTTTCCTAAGTCGTCGGCGGCGGCGCTTACATCTGTGTCCAAAAGGTCCATGAGAAAATGTAAAGCCTTCTGGCCTAGTCGATAAAAGATAAGCCATCTATCAGAGTGTTTAACCTAACAAATAAAATAGAACGTTAAAAGCAATTAACAATACTACGTGAACTCTACCTAGCGCAGGTGAACATTTAGCGAGAATGGAAGTGATGGTTAAAGAGGCTGAACCTGTCATGATTCTCTGCGAACGCGTAGTCCAGCTTTTCCAACTTGATAGTTTGTTGCACCCTTCGTGGGCAGAGAAATTCCCGACGCGTGGTCGGATACTTGTTTGTGCCGCATTTTCGTGGGCGCGCGCCCCGGAGGACATTTAGGCCTGGGGTGGCCTTGTGCGGCTTGGCAGGGGGTGGGCTGGGGACGAGGTGCGGATGAGGCGACAGGGGCGAGGGAAGGGGCGGGGCGGGGACCGTGGCGGGGACCAGGGCCACATCGACCGGCGTGGCACGACAGCCGAGGATGTTTGGTCGCGTGAGGGAACGCGAGCGTTGGCTCCTGCAGGGGGCGGCCCCGCCTCGGCCCGCCCCGCCCCCGCCGCCCCCGCCCCCACCCCGGCCCGGCCCCCACCGCCCCGCTCGGCCCCGCCCCGCCCCAACACGCGAGAGGTGACTGACAAGCCACAAACCGCTCTTGGTGTCCTAGATGCTTCACTAGGTGCCCTTTGCTGGGATTGAGATGGATTTTATTTTGTATAATTCAAGGATAACTATTCGCTTTACAGTATCGTACTGAAAGGGAAAAAATCCACTTTCAAAATATTGAAAAACGAAACGCAATGAAAACAAAATACGCTAGAAATCAATTAAAGAAATGAAACAAAGCAGTTTAAATATGGGTTTTGCAAGAAAATATGACACTGACAACTAAGAGAGGACTGTTGTAATTTTTTTTCCATTTTTCCCCCATGACAGCCCTTACGTTTAGCCGAAATAAAGTATTTTCATATATAGAAAGTGTCCGCAACTGGGTTTCGTTGCATAAAAGAAATGAGGTCTGATTCATCTTCTATAAAAATACAGTAAAATAACTTTAAGGTGATTATTGATGATTTCTCATTGAATCCTTATTGAATCCTGTGTAGAAGCATGTCCAAATTCTGGAGCATCAATATGGCATTAAAAATTCATCGTGCGTTACCATATTCCAGACTCAATCAGGCACCAGTATCCCTCTAAGAGTTTAAAATGAAGGGATTGCATGGCGGGATGACGAGAATGTAAGTTGTGTAGCTAAGGAAGACGCAAGTTAACTCGATTCAGAAGCGGTATTCTAATTTGCGTTAGACTCTTATTATACAGTGATTTAGAATCCCGAAAGCTGTTGTATTCTGGAAGTTAAATGTCTGATTTATATATCTCGTGTTGAATTTCTAATGGTTTGCAGATCAATACAAAACAAAAATTTGTTGCCCCAGATTTATTTAACTGGTTAGCAGATGCTGACTTGATAATGCATTACTTCTTAATAATATACTATCTTAATAATATAATGATAACTTCTTTATAATATATATATAT
>BOPP01000083.1:538166-557517 GCA_017312745.1 Gryllus bimaculatus
ATATATATATATATATATTCAGGGTCACTTCAACATTTAGGTCATTAGCGACCACGATAGGGTTAAAAGTGTGATGTAATATGGTGATGGTGAGGGGTGAAAGGATGAACACAACTACAACCAAACCCGAGGTGGGGCTCGAACCCGCGACACTACTGCCTTAACGATCTCGGCCATGCAGACGACGCAAATATCCTCGTTCCGTTTGATACAGCAGCATGTATTAGTTGGCGAGTACCGCAGCACGCGCCAGTTTGCATTGACGGAAACCGCTTGTCACTGCGGCGCTGGCATTCGCGTCCAATGGATTCGCCTCGCTGCTCACTTCGCTACCCTTTCACCGCGCCTCGCGACGCGCGAATAGAAATCGAGTGGCGCCGGGAAGCGAACCCGCGGCCCCAGAGGCTAATGGCTGGGCTGATTTTGAAGTGTTCGGAGGAAGATTCAGATAACAAAACCGGTAGTGGTGAGACGGAAGGCAACGCCATCCGGCCCAAGTGTACCAGTGGTTGGCAGGTGGCGGGCTTGATCTCGTCAAGGCGTCTGTTTGTACTTGATGAGTTTAGCTTAGGTGGGTGGGTGGCACCTTCAGGAAGCGAATTCATAGACCGACTGCTCGTATCAAAGGAGTTCATGATTTTCTTCTCAATAACTTCCAGGCAGATGCCAGAGGAGCCCTGTATTCAAGCCTCAGGGACCGCCCATCATCTTTTCTTCCCACCATGTGCTTCATCTCCTGAGGTGTCGGATGGGGAGGGCGTCTCATCATAACCATCATAGCGGCTGAGTTTGCTCTGGGCAACAACTGTTACCGTAGCAGTGACTCCGCCTGTGTGGTTCTAGATATCTTTTCACACACGTACACTTACATGCATTACACTGTCACACAATTCGGGAGACCAGCCAGGAGATTACAGCCTAATCCGGCTGAGGCACTGCCCCGCCGGCGCTGATACCTGGTCGGGGACACCCCACCTCTTTCGGAAGCTGACGTATAGATCGACGCCGAATCTCAGCTTCTACCGGGAGAGGAACACTGCCACTTCCGGGATTTTTCACTTTGCCTACAAACTCAATGGTCACAGCTGTTTCGCGCCAACAGTCAATCGTAATGTACATAGTCAAAACCGACGGGGATGCCTTGCCGCCCATGCGAATACGCAGAACTAAAGCTAGGGAAAATCCGAATCATGCGTCAGAAAGTAGGATTGAAGTTTTAGCTGCACGGTGAAAACCTCGCTTCCTCCCAATGTCCGCACGGGTCTGATACTACGTACGTATTCGCTATGTTGTCGTTGCATTTGGAGATCGAGAGAGATGGACCACCAGACGATTGTGTATTAGCCCAGCTTTCGGGTGCGACTGAGGGTAGGATGGGGAAAGAAATGTTAGCGTGATGTCCATGGCCGTTCTTGAAGGGCCATGGCCCTCATTGCCGTGGAAAGTGAGTAAAAAGTACAAGAAAGGACGGGCGCGGAATACTACTATGACGAGAATACTACTATTTATGACGAGTTTGGTATTGTGCGGCATAGATAATTGAAAGCGATTCCTTTCAATAACGCATGGCGTTCTTTGGTTTAAAGTCGGGTAGTACCTAAGTGAACACTGGCCTGTTCCACCGCCGCGCCTGAAACTTCTTATTCAAACGCCCTAATGGTGGTCTCACGTAGGAAAAATATATTTGATTGTAACTGTTTTACTAGTAATATGTGGATTGAAAGTAAAACAAATTCTAAGGAGTGTCAAACTTATTTGCCTTTCAGAATCACAGTTCTTACATTGAATTGGGCCACGTACTCTTCACTAAAGGATAGAAACTACTTGTTGATCGAATAAAGTGTTGCATTCTTGTTTTAACACCTACGGACTAAGCGCTGATTTTTTTATGCCACGTTTATCAAGTCTGTCGCGGTGTCGACGCTAGATCTTACGAAGCGATTTCATTAGGGGGCTGCTTTGCAGGACTTGGTGGCGTCGGGCGTTCGTATGTCGGCGCCACCCCATTTCACGGGCGCTCGCGTATTCGCGTCACGCAAACCAGGAGGCGCCGGCTACGTGTTGCTGGCGGTCGTCAAACGGGCGGAGGTGCCCTCGCTTCGGAGATCGTTTACTGCCGGCCGCGTCTTAAATGTTAACCAGCCCGTGCCGGGCGTCGCGTTCGGTCCGAAGAGCGGCAGGCTCCCGTTTGATGGTCTTTTCATGTTCTGTGGACGTACGATTAAAACCGAACTCTACTTTCGTGAATACGAAATGAAACAGGGGCTTGAGGGTTCGAGTCCTTATTAAATTTAATACATGGGACATGTTGGGGTATCAATGTTTATTTGGTGTAAGTTAACGAATACGTTAGTGGAATTGGTGTAAGGTAATGAATAAGTTAATGGAATTGGTGTAATGTAATGAATAAGTTAATGTGTCAACTGCGAGTCCACTGACGGACCCCCTTTCAGTAATTTCTATTGATTTTCTAAATGGCAGAAATGACGGCGTAAATCAGGCGTATTGCCTACGAATCTGAAAGTCGAAATGAGATTGCTGTCATGATTGTCCTCGTACATCGTGGGCATTTCTACATTCTGTTTACAGAGCGATTGATCACAATTAATTCAACATGGAAATTGTGTATAGACTATAAAAAGAACGTAATATTTCTCCATATTTTCATGTAATTTCTTTCCTGAAGTGAATATAGTTTAAATATTAGTTTTATAGATATAAATACGACATGCTTAATGCACTATTTCACAAACCCTTTTTAATGAATTCGTTCAAAATTAGCCGTGGACATCTTTGATATGTAGTGTCGTGCACGCAGTACGTTCATGTAAGGTACTTTCAGCTACGCCCTGCAACGAAGGAAGTCCAGTGTTTTCAAAATCGCATAGTAGTCGGTGGCTCCAAAAGGATCCCCGAACAAAGTGCGATGAGTTGCTGCCCCATGTGCAGACGCCTCGACAGGACACTTTTTCCGCTTCAGAGGCCGGGCAAATTTACTTCGTTCGGACCCAGATGGTGCGGCCGCACTGCTTTGATCCGAGTGACAAGCCTCGGGAGAGCAGTCCCTACAATTTTCAACTTTATTTTTGCAGTAATGAGTCGGTGTAATGGAATTACCCACTCTCCCTAATAGAAATTGGCTGTCTTCCGTGAAGCTGCCTACACCAGGGCCTGTCGCGCAGATGTGAAATACGAGTATTTTCAAGTTGGAATTAATGGCTCCCGCCTTTAAATTCAATAGTGGGAATGGATGGGAGGAACAAATACGAAAACAATTTCCTCTGTCCTGTTCTGGAACCTTTAAAATTAATTTCATGTAATGTCGCCGCGCAGTATTGGAATACGTTTTCGTTCATTTGAGATTCTTCCGCCCTTTCGGCGAAGCGCTTCCGTCAGTTTTGTATTTGGATGTTGTGGGAAGTAAGATCTAAGCTCTTAAGATGCGACGTGTATTTCGGATAATCAGTGGCGAAGTGCCTGGGCTCTTACCCTCTTTCCTGCGGAGTTAAGATCCAATACATGTTTCATTTTACTTTTGTACACATGTTGACTTTTTAACGATTTCATTTGAAATGGATTGGCTGGGAAAATGTTTCTCTAAAATTTGTCAGTGACTGAATGAAATGTATACAAAACAGCGGTAAGAAAATATTATTGAGTTTAAAAATGTACCATCAATTATATTAACCATTTTTGGTAATAATCGAATTTCGTTGATATTTTATAGATGCTTGTTTTATTCAAGTAAAAATGTTTGTTATCCACATTGCATATCGTTGAACACTGTAGGTTCAGTTTTGCATACATCACGCTGGATGATAATCAAAACTTTTCAACTAAGAAAACTATCTGAAAAATTAAAAAAAAGAAGTTTGGAAATTGACATTTTTGCTGCATCTGAAAGGTAATTGAAAATTCACTATCAAATGTAAGTACATTAGAAATATTGGTTTAACTTAAATATTTTGCGCTCGAGAAACTTGTTATAAATAATAAAAGTAGAATTATTGAGCGTGGTAAACGTTTTGTAGGAATAAATTATTCCGAAGATTAACCCTCGAACACTTATTAAAATGAGTAGGACTTTGTGGTAGTATTAGACAAAATAAAAAACCCATAAATTCACAAAAAGACGAGAAATTCACTGTTTGGGAAGGTTATACGTTATTTAGTCACTGCTCCTGAATCTTACACGGCACCCCTATGCATTGGATCGCTTACTATATTAGTGTAAATTAGTGAGTGTACGAATATTTGGGTGTGTTTGTAACATAAACAAAGTAGATATGAATGAAGCATTAATGAAGAAGTAAAGTAAAACTAACCTAGACTTTTATAACGAAAGATTACACAGTATGAAAAAAATAGCTAGTTAGGTTTACCAAAGTGCATACCTACATTTTAAATGTACAATTAGATTAAGTTAGTTTCCCCCCTCGAGCTGGTTAAGCCAGTAGCTCATGGCAGAGGTACTGTAGAGGGGGAAACAGTCAAATTAAATTGGTGTCAGTGGAACGCCGCAGTTGCTGTTCCCCTTGAAGTGCCCCGCCGTTTAGTCACAGCAGCGCGCGGGCGGCCCGGGTGCGGCAGGGGCGAGGCTCCTCGGCACGAGGCCGGGGCGAAGGAGATGAACGAGGCGAGGTGGAAGACATATCGAGGCTCTGGGGGAAAGGGGTGTAGCAGAGGAGATGGAGTGCCCCGGGTGAATGGGAGCAAGAAGTACCCTGGGCAGGGAGAGACCCATGCGAGGCGGGGGTGGAGGGGCGTGGCGGGGTGTGGTTTAGGAGGAGGCCCGGGTGCGGACAGGAATAAGGAGGGCCGAGGCGCGGGCTGGAGGTTTGGGGCTTGGCTAAACGAGGACTGGAAAGGTTGGTTGCTAGTTAGTGATGCTAATTAGCGACGACTACTGAGGTCATTAGTTCCGTAAGTAGTACATATTTTCTTCTGGAGGTGATGGTGGTCTTCCCCGCTAGATGGCGAGATCCGGCGCCGGCCTACCGTCGGCTTGCCGGGTTTTCTCCAACCAGGTACCTCCCACCATCGGTGCACCAACTCAACCGGGACAAGCTCTAATCTCCCAACTGGCCTTCCGGCATGTGTGGTAGCGTATTGCCCGTAAGTCTAAGTGTGTGTAAGTAAAGAGAAGGATACGGCAAGGAATGGGAGGGAAAGATCGCGCGCGTCTGTGGCCCGTTTGTTAAGTATATGCTACGGCATTTCCCTCATGTTGATCGGAGAAACCATGGAAAACTACCGATCAGAGTAGCCGGCCTCTAGAATTCTCCTCCAGGTAGCGACTAAATTCGACCTAGCTGACAAGCTAGTGTCGACAAACTAGGCACTGTCAGGACTCGAACCTAGGGCCTCTCGGTTGCAGTGACATCAGTTGGTACGCCCAGACAGTTGCTCTTCCGGTGGACCGTGAAGAAAAGTGGGCGAGGGGCTGGGCGGAGCGTTGACCTGGGTGGCGACGAAGGGGCGGGGTGCTGGCGGGCAGTGGGTGGGCATCAGCGGGCGTGGGGAGGGTGGGGCGTGGGCGCGCGGGGACGTGGGGGGGGGTAACAGGATGCGCCAGGGCGAAGGGAGAACGCCACCTGATCTTCATGACGCTCATTTAATTAAGTGTTGAAAGCGACTTCTGTAAGATTATTCGCGCGGGACGTTAGACCAGTAATGAGAAAATTGAATTCCCAACTCGCCCAAGTCTGCATAGAAACGACGAAGTTAGAATTTTCCTTATAAACAAACTAAATTGCCGTCATGTAGTTTGAATCCATTTGTTTCTTCTCAATAGAATAATGAGATGAGATTGCGCCTAATTGAATATTTCTGCTAAGTCCACCTATTCAAATAACTAGCGTTTCGAAAAGAGATACCTAGTTGGTACACAAAGAGAAATCTTTATTCACAAAACGAAGCGAGGAATTGTGCATTCTGAATTCATACGTTTTCTGCAAAATTAAATTTAAAGTATTGTAAAAGAAATGTTTTTTTATTGAATCCACAACGATCGTTACTCAAAACAGAAAAACGCTACATTGTAAATGTAATAAGCAGTACATAGTGGTATTACACTAGTTTGTAAAACTCTTAAGAAACTTCCAAAAACGTTATTACCTGTCTTTAAATTGTTTCAACCCAGCAATCTAGGCGAGTTAGTCTAGTCGGAGATGACTTACGGAAGCGTTGACGCGTAGGCATTGTAGCGGGCCTTAACTCCAGCGGAGACGGCCTATATTGACGCCCCGGCTGTCGCGTAATTGCTCCCCCGGGCGTCGATCCCCGCCCCTCCGTCGGCGGCGCCTGGTGCGGAGCAGCTGATAATGGGCGGAGGGTCGCATCGGACTATCGCTTTCCAATGCGGATAAACAACTTTCCCGCGCGGCGCCGAGGGAGATGCCGATTGCGCCGTGGAAGTCGGGAGGCGGCGCGCCTCCTTTCTCCGCACGCGCTCGCTGATAAGCTGCTGCTGCTGCAGCATCTGCTCAGGGCTACGACGTGGCACTATCGGGACGAGTCGTTTTGCAGCGCGAGCGGGGAGTGGGGGAGACTTGCACGTTACGGAAAAAGAAGTCATAGCTGGGCATCACTGTGTGACGTATCCGAGGTGTTAAAGGGACGTTTGGGCAACTTCGCGGGACATTGAGACAGAGAATGTTGGGGTGGGGCGACTGGACAAGGAAAACCTCCATAATTTCCGTAGATGTTTCAGAATAGTGTATACGTTACTGAATTATTCATTACGTATGAATAATATTAAACTAAGTCATGGCTATGCCCTTGTGACTAAGAGGCCCTATACAGACGTACATTGCGGTATATGAGAGAGGTACAGATGGCCCAACCCTCTTATGCATGATGTGATGGATCTCTATGATGTGTTCGTGACGTCATACCAACATCGCAGTATAATTCAGAGTAGCAAGAAGGGATTGCAGAAGGACAAATCTCGTGCAGCCCGAATTTGTTTAGGAACAGGAATATATTATGTTGCTTTTCCTGTTCCCAGCATGTCAAATCAGACGAGAGAAACAAGTGGAGTTACGCGGTCGGGCTGCCGGTGAAGACTTCGTACATCAGAGGAGTGAGCCAGTTGGGATTGCGGGATAACCCGTTACCCAGCGTTTATTGACAGGTGCGGCTTCGGGGTAGTAAGGGAAGAATCGCAGTCGGTCCATGATCCGTTATTTAAAGGCGACGGCACACACGCGGCATTCGAGATACCAAGGATTGCTTCCCGAATCCCGATGGTCGAGGTGTTCGCCGAATGTTCGTTTCCTTTACTGTGCCAGAAAAAGACCGACATACTGCGTGTGGGGCTGGCATCGAATGATGGTCGATCGGCATCCAGCGAACATTGCACCCCTACTACTCGGCGAATGGCGCCACCTTACAATTTAGCTCCGGTATTCACCTGAAATTGATCAGAAGAATCCACGGAAACAACCGATCAGAACAGCCAGACTCAGAAGTTATCATCCAATCACTAGCAGATCTCTCCATCGCTATTTAGCTGGCCGTGGAAATACGACACCCCTGGGTCTCGAATCGTATAACTCCCAGTGTGTGAAGCTTCAATTCGGAAATAATTACTCTCTTCCTCCCGGTTTAATATGAATTTAATCAATGACAATAAATGAACCAGCAATGAATATACTAGAAAAATAAAGAAACACAATCGTCAATTAAACAAACACGGCAAACTATTCGCACCTGCCTGTTGTTGGCGAGACTGAAAATAAGGTAATATCGTATTAATCCACCAGACCGTGAGCCCTCTCCCCCACACACCCACACAGTTAAATGTTTGGAGTCGACACCGTAGCACATTCACGTCTGTAATGAGTGGTGTCAATTGAACTACAGATGTTCTCGTCAGTGGTAATTAAAGTAACCAGCACTAACTAATATGTGGAACTGTGCTAATTACAAGCTCAGTGGAAGAGCACATTTCTTCAAATTGTAGCGGTTTTTCTAGTTAATGTATTAAAAACAGCGAAATATTACAGACTCACTTCATTATTAACTTTTTAGCATTATTAAAACATTCATTTTTCCAGTTTGGAGTAGATACAGGAAAGAGAGTGTTTGTAATTATTGTAAAACATGAATTATAATGCTGCCAAAGTCCTTGGGAATCTGGCGACGGACTGCATTGACACTTGGTTGCAGAGTGTCCTTTCTCCACCTGCAGAAACTCATAGTTCTAGTTGCTCTGAACAACCCAAAACCACCAGTATCGTTGTAGGCCATACTAATCTCAACTTCTTTAATGACTGTCGTATTCTGCGCCGCAGAAATCATAGTTGATGGTAATTTTAACTAATAAGTGTTAACTAATAAGTGGAAATTCCCTTATGCGAAAGCTAATGCGAAAATTTCTTTGAATTGTGCCTGTGGAGAATTACATTTCGTCTATTTAACTAAGATATAAAAGTGCAGTGCGACTAGCAGAAGTTTGACTGTAATATGTCTCCGTAGGTTTTTATTATTATCGTATGGATTCGTTTGTACTTCGGTTTCAAGACAATTTTTAGTTACAGAGAAAAAAATATAATTAGATTTATGACTTTAGTTCAATATAACGCTCGGGAGCACGCACGCGCGATCACACACAGACACACACGCATGTATATATATATACATTATATATATATATATATATATATAATCTATATATATAATATATATATATACTACATACATACATACATACATACATACACAATCCAATATGCAAACCAATTTGAAGCTCTGTCAAGAGAGCGCGCTCCCCTTGCAGGCAGCCAGGTCGAGTGTCGAAGGACGCTTGTGAACCGCCCCGCACGGAGGCTCCGCGCGCAGTCATTGCGCCGGCGACGCCCTCCGCTTCGCGTTGGAAGAGTCGACTAGCGTGGCGCGGCTGGAATCGGGTCGCCGCGCGCCCCGGCGGCGACACCGCCCCGCATTGTCTGCGCACCCGGTCGTTCCCCCCCCCCCCCGCTTTTCGTCCGCGTCAGCGATTGCCCGCCACCGCGTTCTGCGGCTGAAGCACGGCAGAATAGGAAATTTGTGCATGCATAATAGATCAGCACTATCGATCTTCTGCGCTTGCGCAGTTGCTCTGAAAGTGTGCGATACTTAAACTGCGCACACGCAGTTTAACGTGCTTTACTTGCAAACTCCTTATGTATACGAGCGGTCTGCCCGACATGCCATCTGCGTACACATGACCTTCATCAACGATGATTTTTCTTTGCTGCTGCCACCTTGTGGGAGTTTGATAATACCATGTGAGAAAGAAAAAAGTACAAGAACGAAAGAATTGATAATTTTAAAACAATGTTTACCACCAATAGATCCACAACGCTTTCGGCACCTTCACGTTCATCAACGTGAAATCATCATTACTTTAAGAAAATCGCAAGGATTTTAATACTTAAAAACAGACGGTTTCGTTGAGAAAAACGTTTGAGACTTTGACGTTTTGTACTCGACCAATTTCGTATTTTTTTTATTTAAATGAAAGGTTGTGGGCCTAAACGTGTAGCGTCCGCGCCAGGTCATGATCAAGCTGTCCGGTGACGCCTCTTGAGATTGAGGGGTCTTTACAGCTCTGAAGTAGACCATTATATAATGGTCTGGACCTGGCACCTCAGTCTTCATCCGACGCCAGTTTACTTACCGTAAACTTCTCTCATTAACACTGTTTATAGAATAAACAGTAAACTTTAATTTAATGCCACCACCCTGTCACCTTTATGGAGACATTTACGTTGGAATATATACCGCTCAGTAAATTCATCCAAGAGTAACCTTGTTTCTGAGTAACCAATGAATTTTAATAATTGAACTTGTTCAAAGAATTGTATCTCGACCAGAACCCGAACCGGGTCTCCTGTTTACGCCCAGGTGCTCTAACCACTTACGTAATAGAGACAATGAATTCTTTGAACGGATTCATAAGCCTAATATATTGCTTTTTGTGTGATATTTGTCACATTATTACAACAGGCCATACATTAGGCTTATGAAACGACGCAAAAGATTGATTCGTCTCGATAGCTCAGTGTTTAGAGCAAACTCCGCTAAAGCCAAGAGATCTGATTCGAGTTTGGTCGGGAATACATTCTTTTAACAAATTGAATAGTTTTTATAATAACTAAATTTAATTGGGACGCTTATCTTCCATTTGTTCTTTGTGCATTGTGTGATCGATGCTCTCTTGAAGCATCCGACATTCGTTTCGAATTAAATGTTGCTAGACTGACTACTTGACAGTACGTTTTGAGAAACATTTGAGAATAATTTCAAAACAAATATGTACCTATATGGAGAATAGAAGTTTGCAATATTGTAATTTACGTAATACGTAATAGTAGTTATACGAAGAAGTAAGTACTTGTCCTCTTACCTCGTTCGAGGCTCGAAGAACCGCTGCTAGTGATTGCTTGTAGTCCTTTTGACTGAATAACCTTGAAGTGGGCCACAGTCCGTGCAGTGGTTCACCACAGCATTACCGAGTATCCAAAGGCCAGTAACTGCAATATGTACGAACTAATGCGTAATAGCGCAGCTTTGAACTCCTCAGAGCCAGTCGTGATTATCCGATCGAAGGTCCATAGCTGAGCGTCATTAAGTGCCGTTGTAACACCGCTTCTCTTCGTTTGTAATTAAGTTCAAAGAAAAAATAATAAAATACATATTATAATATATTGCTATTAAAAATGACACTTTGAATAAGATATTTTAACCGTGTTAGAAGAATAGCGAAGTGCTTTACTCATTTGGCAGTAAATGCATTTACTTAAGGGTTTGTAGGAGTGAAAGTTTCGATGTTCATATTGTCGATGCTGCTTTCTCGGATGAAGGGACTTGTTGCAGGACGCTCGCGATTAAAGTGTTATGAAATTCAGATTAATTAAACCACTTATTATTCTGGTGTAGGTGAGACGTACAAACACACCACCAAGCGTATAATTCTCGTTGCCTTTTTAACAGTAAAGAGAACGAAATAAAGGAGCGTGTGTGGTCGTAGTAGACGAATGAAATTGTCTGTTTGTAAATTCCATTAGTTTCTGCTTCCGTACTAAACTTGCCTAATTTGAATTAGGTTCAGGAAACATGAGGGCAGTTCCACGAGCGAGCCTGGCGGCTGCGAACTCGGCTCTAAAAAAAGCGCTTCCAGGGCCGCCTGCGCTTGCGTTTCCGCCTCAGAGGAAGCGAGAGCAGAACTTTATGCGGAGTTAAGCGAATGAATCATGAGAGAACAAATTGCACCGTTGAGAGATGAGGAGTGTGAGTGGGATTGGTAAAATGTACACACGAATTGTTTCGTATTCTTCTTTCGCTTCACGACCGAGGATGGCCTGTACAGTGGATTTCTGGTTGGTTGGGTGGGAATCAGGCATGTTGTTTTTATTTTGTGGATTGAGGGAGTTTTTAATTTTGAGTTTTCATTTGCGCTTGTATTGCAAGCCCTGTAATAACGCGAGATTCTTAGTAATATCCTATCGCGAGCTTATTATCTCTTCCGTCCTTTACATCAAACATTTTGACGCTATCGAACTAAGCCGCAATATTCTATATTCATATCATGGATATATTTTTTTAACATGCTATCTTTAATTTGATTAGAGCCTGGGTACATGAAGGATAATTACAAAATTATCTCTAAATTATTTCCAGAAATAAATTTCTCATTCAGTTGTACGACGTATTTCATTCTACGATTACTCTTCGTGTTTTATCCGAAGAAGAGACCGTGAGAGAGAAAATACTATTTTCGATAGCGCTTTGACGAAATATTTTCTTTGCTTACACGTCACTAACATTTGTGCTCGATTCCGATAATATTGATTTGTGTGAGTGTATTATCCTTTGGATACACTAATACGATTAAAAGTCTAGTTTATATTTTTCACATATCTTTAAATTTCGATAAAATGAGATTATTAAAAGCATTTGAAATATTCAATTTTGTGTTTTCCTGATTATCCTTGCTGCCCGAAATTTTAATGTAAGTCCGACTTTGCAAACCAGTTGTGCAGATGTATTATGCTTACCTTCATTCAATTGTAGATCTTTTATGCCATGCACATTTTTAAAAAAATCTGAGTAGTTGTTTATTAATAAAACTAAGAGGTAGAAATGTTTCGTATACCGCCAATCCCACAAGTTTTTCATTCTCGCCCTACTACATTTATGCTAATTTTTTGTTCGCAAAATAGTCAAAAACTGCTCCTTCACCTTACTCTAGTCTGAAACTCTTCTTCCCGAAGGTTTTTCTTCAATTTTGATCAGTGTAGACGTCGCAGAGTGCCCAATCTGGACTGTAGTGTGAATGGTCCAACTATTAAAGCATAGACCTTCACAACATTATTCAGGCTGAAGAATAAGCACAGATACAGTGTTGTGAAGAGCCAAACACCGTGAGATTTCACGCATTGCACCCAACTCGAGTACCTCTCTTCACAAAATTGAGTGAGATATCGGTGCAAACGTATGTCATTAAAATTAAAGATAAGGATGTACACTGTTTAGAAAGTTTTTTTTCAAAGATGAGCGTTATCTTGCTCAGATATGAAACTTATGGAATCACTTAGTGTAAGTTAAATTCTTTGGGTCAATTCCAAATATGCGAGCAACAGCCGCATTCATTCCATGTCGCCGCAATGTTTGGCTTAATTCATACCCGGTTGCTTTATATGGTCCTGACTATTTGCGTATGCGTACCGTAAAGTATCCTCTCTGTTTCAGTAAACAGTGAAGATACGTATTAGTTTCCATTCATGGTGCTGAAAAATATGTTGTTATGAATCAAAATGAATATGGAATGATAATTCGAATTCACCGTGAGGGTGATGTCAAACAACGAACTCTAAGGGATGATGTATGTACGCCCTCCTGTGCTCCCCTCAAGAAGTCGCGATCGCAGGCGTTCGGCGAGGCGGTTAGTGGGGGAGCAACTTGCGTTGAGATAAAAACAGGGATGAATGGAGATGAGGAAGTTCATGAAGGCGCTCTTATTCATTCTGGCACTTACGTATCGAGCTACCCTTCACCACTACATCATTTCCAGTTCAATGTTCCAGTGTTTCTCTAACCGTGCAACAACAAAAAATCTTAACCCATGGGGGCGACGCAAAGAGGCGCCCTTTTTGGAGAACATTTATGGTGTAAATTTTAATGAAGTTAATAGTTGAATTTGTCCTTTACGTGGTGTGTCATGTCCTAACAATATATTTTCTGGGGTTTTGATGTTTGAAGAATAGATCACCAAGAAAGTCTTGGTTCTGGTTTGGATTGAGAAGAGGCGTATCTTTCAACGCGACCTTCGTCGCCGTTTGGATTGCAGCTCTGCATCGCCAACAAGTTGAGGGGCGGCGCCGGCGGCCGCGTAGTATGAGCGCGGAGCAGCTTCGTGCGCGCCTGCAAATGCATTCTGGTCGATAGAGGCAGTCGGCGACGTTCTCCGATCCTACTACGTGCTGTACTATTACGGCCGAGGTAGCCTCAGAGCCATTTGACATAGCCTCAGGAGCGGACTCTGACAGAGGTCCTAGGGTCGGCTCCCGACGGCGAATTTTGGCGAGTGAATTTGCATTGTCGGAGGGGAATACTCGCGGCGGCTGCTCTGAACTGTAGATATCGTGGTTTCCGGGCGAATGTGATGCAGTATTTTAATGGATGAAATGAATAATTTAAGTCATTTCGTCAAACTTAATGAATTTATTTAGAGACACCTTTCAAGGCTTTGCATGTCGTCATCAGTCTACAATAAAACTATATAAATATATAAATATAAATAAAATAACAAGTAAATACAAAATAGACAACTATGTACAAAGGGACGTAATTTAATTAATATACACTTTAAAAATTATGAAAATAATAACCAATAGAAATGAAATTACAAGTATTAAATACAAATATGAAAAAGTACAAATAGTACATTACTAATAGGACATTTTTAAAAAATAATAATTTAATATTAAAATAATAATAATAATAATAATAATAATAATAATAACTAAAACAATGCAAAGGCATTACATCTGGTGAACAGGATAAGTTGGATCCGTCGCCATACTAACTGTGAGTGGCTAGTCAGGACACCAGTGCGCCAAAGGGATTTGAAACGGTTCCATGTTAAGTAATCGCCTTTGATTCACTTCACTTATTCTGTTACCTCTGTAACTATATGTAAAGGTTAATCGTGTGTCCTTTCATAGCTGTGTAGTGATATCAGACCATGGGAAAGATAATTATTATATTCCTTCACGAGTACATTGTGTATTAACAAAAAAAAAGAATATAGATAAATGTCTTTGTAAACGTGTTAGCCAGCGTTGCTCAGCGATCTATTTGGGACGCTGTTGGCGGGATTAGTCTCGCCACAGGAAGTAGGGTTTTTCCGTAAAGAAGGAAACGCGGAGACGGAGACACAAGGCTTTGGGTGTTTCGCTTATGAAGCTTTTTCACGTTATAAAAGCGACGGGGTGGCGTGACGTAGTAGGTCACGTGGGCCTCGCTTATAACAGAGTGTACGAGCCATTGTAGGCAGGTTCGGACGAGTGGAAACCTCGTGCGCTGTGCAAAATCTTGGCGCAAGCGGTGCATATGTCGAGCCAGGCTCGCGAGGCGGAGTCATTAGTTGACGAAGGCCTGGCGACTTTATGTCGCTTGGTGACCACGGTCACGGGGGACATTGCCTGTGTGCCGTGCCTCCCGACGTGAGAGTGGTGAGTGCCACGATTCACGCAGATTCATTCATATCGGATCAGGTCGCATTCCTGCGATCGAGGCAAACCAGCCGTTGGTGCGCCAGAACGGACTTTTGTGTCTCAGCGTGACATCCGGTCACGGAACTAGGCTTTGTGCGCGCTTCAAAAGTAGAGTGGCGATGCCACAATCAAAACCATCTCAATGGGTTTGGATGCTCCGCGATCAGGATAGTAGGTTATCAGGAGCTAGGGTGTAAGTAGATTATTAAGTGTTATATTTGTTTTTGTTTTCTGTTATTAAATTATTTGTTATACCAAAGAGCTCTGGCGTCTGTGTCGCTGTGACGTATCCATGGACGTCACACTATATTCTTTATTTTAATAAAGATAAATAGTCTTTGATGCGGCTCCCTATTATGAGAATCAGCAAAAGTTTTTCTTCATTAGAGGTGGTAATAATTAACAGAAAGGACGGAATAGACAAATTCAATATTAATCTATAGTTAGTCTGTGCCATTTTTCAGCATATTTGTTATTTCGCATAGATGTCAAATCCTTAGTCGGCGTTGTTGCTGCTGACATTCACATGTTATTTGTAAGCAAATTCGCTTGTACGTTATGCTAAATTTCGCCAATTCCTTGAATGTAGCTATTCGCGTCGGATTTGATTGTTAAGATTTATGATTGATAGTTGGGTTGTAGGTTGTAGGATCTAGTTTTATCTATCTGCAGAAGTTTAAACGAAGTATGAACCAATCCACTAATAGAGAGCCAGTATCTTGCGTCTCAGAAATGAAAGCGTATTGATGTCAGAATGTACTATGTTCGGAGTCATAGTGGAAATGCTATTGAGTTTTTGTGTTAACTTATGCGTGCGAACGTACGGTTCTCGCGAGATAATCTAACTTTGCAATTTTAAAGAATTCGAGGAATTTTAGAAAATATCAGAAACATGAGACTTTCCGATTTTTTAGGGGCTTCTTTACTCTTCTCCGAGGGGAAAATTAAAAAATAATCTTTACATTTTTTAAGTAAATTTATGTTTCAAGCAAAAAGATACTCGGAAAACGAATAGTTTTTTTTTATTGTAACTGACAATAAGTAAGAATGTTTTTTGTAAACATATTTCAGATGTACGTGAGGAGAGTCGGACGACTGAGTGTTTAATTGCGGAATAGATTTTTCTTGTCCAAACGTGGTGCTGTATGGCACAAGCGTTGAGAAGTACATGTAATCCTTTACTACTCAAAGCGACGCAGATTTTACCACTTTTCTCTACTTCAGACCGGGCAATACGAGTTTTTCTGTCGCAAAAGATCACCGGGATTTTTGCCTCACGAATCTACTAAGTCATTTCCATGCTAGTGTAGTATGGGGAGAAATGAAAGTGGATAATATTGCGCCAGTTACTGCATAAGAAATATTGATAACATGTTACGTTAGTCCCTCTCTCACTTTGCCAGGCATGTACTCGAATAATTCATAAAGATTGATACAATGTATGTTTGTTATTATGGTATTCGAAGATAAAACAGAAATAAAACAATTTGATCTTTTTAAAGAATATATGAATATTTTGTGCATAGAGGCATAGAAGTACTTTAATTTTCCAGATATCGAAATTTACAAAAAATGGTTAAGGTTAATGGAAATTTAAGTCAGTGAGTTGCTTAATATAGAGGGGCTGATCCGATTCACGCAATCCCTTGATTGATGTTTTGGCATCCGCTGTGGATAATTAGTGCATGTTATGTGTAGTAAATGTTTTCTGTTCCCGTTGGGGAATGTGTTTGTCCGGCGTAATCCTACGCAATCTTCGTAGGCGGATATCCCTCAGAATGCCTTCCCAACATGAAGCAAGAGGTTGGAAGAGGTGAGATATGACAGGAAGAGATGAAGGAAGCCCGATGCGCCGTCCTGGCTTTATTAGAATGCTCTCCAGCACCCTTGTAGTCGCTGCAGTATTAACAGAAAGTAGCATATCAGAGCAGGCCTAGTCTCCTCTTATACAGCCGATTGAATCGACCGCAGGTAGAATCTGACTGTGGAAAATTCGCCCAAATCTGTACTCGAACCCTAGACTTCCCGCAGAGTACGGGGCTGTACGATGACCATGTGGCACAGGTAGCGGCAGCTGCTTTGACGGACTGGAATATTCTAGTCTTCCACAAGGGAAGTTGAGCAGGATATTTTCAGACTAACTAGTCATCTAAGGGGTCGAATTCCCGCTGACTGGAGGGAGAATTTAGCTGCCAGTTGCCTGATTGCGTAAGTATTTATTCTTGCGTCTCTCGGATAACTAGACGAAAGCCGGGAGTTACACCTAACAAAACGTGCAGGACCACGCCGAGCATCTTCTTTACTGCACTTTCCGTATCGGTCACTCTTTTACTTACACACACTTGCCTTACGGCCCATACACTACATACCTGTCTGAAAGTGGTAGTAGGGAGCTGCTAGAACTTGTCAGCGGGGGCGGTGCCCTACTGAGCAGAATACTGGCTGAGGGAAACCCCCAAGCGATGTGTAAGTCGGCGCGCGTCTCACCTAGCCCAGCCAGGAGATCACCCGCCACCTCCCGAGGGGCGAAACCAAGCCTAAAACTTACAGAGCTAATGACCTCAGTAGTTCGAGTACTGCGGAATCATAACAAGCCAAACCAACCAAGACCAATCACGCAACTCATTAGAAGAATATCACATTTAATGGAATGTATTGCACGGTCTACTGCTAGTAGGTTAACCACCTGAGGTACGACGACAGATTGAGTGTTGGCGAAAAATTCGAGTTGTCGGGAATCAGCAAATCAATCACGCGAAGCCAGAGTAGCTGTGCGCGCAACTGCAACTGTTAGGCTCCGGCTTGTGACGAACGTGGGTGGAAGTGTGTCTGCAGGCAATGCGAACGTCCGCGGCGCCGCCGCCGCTCGCGCCGCTTTCTGCGCCAGCCCGTGCGTGCAAACGAGAGCGCCGGGGGCGCGCGTCGACGAGGAGTCCCTCGATGGAGAAGCCCCTCGCGTCTGGGAACCCCCATGCCCATGTGTGTTGTGGGCCTCCGCTGAGGAGACAGCTGGCGCTTTGCGCGGCTGAAGGAGTAGGACGACTCTGTTGAGGAGATAAGACGCCTGCGAATCTCGCCCCATTTGATCTACTATTAAGAATTCTGGTAAATGTGGAATTTAGCTCCGTGCATGGGTTCATTTTCAAAGTGGATAGCGGGAACGATTAGAATTTGAATACATTTGTTGTATGAAGTAAGGTACTATTCTTAATTTTTGCTGAAGTATAATTAAAGCAGAACGCACATGTCTCCTTAAAAGCCTAGTACTGTAGTTAGATTGCAAGGTTGTCAACCCCTAGTGGTTTTTTTACTAGACTTGTAAGATAGATTCTTACTCATACATTCAGCGAATATTAAGTGTGGATTTGAATGTTATCTCATGAATTATATGCTTTAATGTTTGTAGTTTAAAGGTGTATTATGTAGAATTGTTATGCTAGCAACACTATGTGATTAAGACGTTTCCGAACGTGGCTGATAAATGAGCTTACTTAGTTCGGTGGCGGCCCTCCATCGGTAATGCGGAACATTCCAATAGGGTGTTGGCCCACCTATATTGCTTGGGATGACAGCTCTCACTTTCGCGGCATCTTTTGCAATCAGGTGCTGGAAGAGTTCGTGGGAATTGAAGCCCATTCTTCAGTGTGCTGGCAACTGAGGAAGGATCCGATGTAAGTCGTTTGAAGGCTCACCAAGTTGCAGTTCCAAAACATCTCAAAGGTATGTCGATAGGATTACGTAGGATCGGTGCGGCAGTGCAATACCGTTTTGCTTAACAATGCGCTACAGGGGGATGTATAGTTGTTTGAATAAGCAACTGCCGTCACCAGCGACATCGATCAGCAGTGCCATAGGCAGGTGCTTCGATTGTGTGAAAGATCATTTATTGTACGGTTTTTTTGTTTTTCTTTTACAGTTGTGTTTTTTTCAGAGCAAGGTTAGAAACATAACGACCTGTGGCGTGATCAGTGCCACACAGAATAACACGGTGCAAAACCCTACCCATGGGGGAAGAAACACGGACCACACCACGCACCACATTAACGATCGTCTCCAGCTACCTTTGGAGCACCAACGTTGATGGTAGGAAGTTGAAGTAAATATTAAATGTAAGCGTTATGAAAAGTTGAGTGAAGAATCATTCGTAGCAGAGAGGAATAGAAAGATATTAAACTGCGAAGAGTAAGTTGTACGAGTGTATGTTGGCCAAGCTTGGATGCAGTGACCTGCTCCGTCAAGATGGATGCGTTGGTATAATGCATAAGAGATTACTCAAAATGTGCGGAAGTATTTAGTATTTTGGTCGTCATTGTAAGTGTCTTAATTACTCAAAGTGATTGGTAAGACTTTGCTTTCCTGTCGTCATCCGATGGATTTGACGGTCGGTCTTATGATGATATCGTTTTCCTGAAGGAAGTCAGAAGATTGACTTGGGAATTAGATTCGGAGTTCACATGCTCATTTTGGAGATGAGTTGATCATTTTCGTAATAAGTACTTAAAAGCCTTTCCAAATCCGCAAGAGCTGCCACCGGTATACAAAAGTTATACTCTACGAGAGACAGTTTGGGAAAGTTACGGAAACTA
>BOPP01000083.1:557542-590055 GCA_017312745.1 Gryllus bimaculatus
CCCCCGCCCTTTCGTCCCGCGTCAGCGATTGCCCGCCACCGCGTTCTGCGGCCTGAAGCACGGCCAGAATAGGAAATTTGTGCACGCCATAGCATCAGCACTATCGATCTTCTGCGCTTGCGCAGTTGCTCTGAAAGTGTTGCGATACTTAAACTGCGCACACGCAGTTTAACGTGCTTTAACTTGGCACAAACTCCCTTATGTTTATAGAGGCCCGCGGCCAGAGTCATGATCAAGGCTGTCCGGGTGACGCCTCTTGAAGATTGAGGGGCTCTACAGCTCTGAAGTAGACCATTATATAATGGTCTGGACGTGGGCACCTCAGTCTTCATCCAGACGCCCAGTTTACTTACCGTAAACTTGCTCTCATTAACACTGTTTATAGAATAAACAGTAAACTTTAATTTAATTGCCACCACCCTGTCACTTTATTGGAGAGACATTTACGTTGGAATTATATTCCGCTCAGTAAATTCATCCAAGAGGTAACCTTGTTTCTGAGTAACCAATGAATTTTAATAATTGAACTTGTTCAAAGAATTGTCATATCGACCAGAACCCTAACCGGGTCTCCTGGTTTACGCCCAGGTGCTCTAACCACTTACGTATAGAGACAATCAATTCTTTGAACGGATTCATAAGCCTAATATATTGCTTTTTGTGTGATATTTGTCACATTATTACAACGGGCCATACATTAGGCCTATGAAACGACGCAAAAGATTGATTCGTCTCGATAGCTCAGTGTTTAGAGCAACTCAGCTAAAGCCAAGAGATCTGAGTTCGAGTTTTGGTCGGGAACACATTCTTTTAACAAATTGAATAGTTTTTATAATAACCTAAAATTAATTCATTGGACGCTTATCTTCCATTTGATCTTTGTTGCATTGTGTGATCGATCTGCTCTCTTGAAGCATCCGACATTTCGTTTTCGAATTAAATGTTGCTAGACTGACTACTTGACAGTACGTTCTTGAGAAACATTGAGAATAATTTTCAAAACAAATATGTACTTTATATGGAAGAATAGAAGTTGCAATATTGTAATATTACGTAATACGTATTAATAGTTATACGAAGAAGTAGTACTTGTTCTCTTACCTCGTTCGAGGTTCGAAGAACCACTGGCTAGGTGATTGCTTGTTAGGTCCTTTTGATGAATAACCTTGAAGTGCGGCCACCACAGCCCGTGCAGTGGTTCACCCACAGCATTACCGAAGTATCCCAAAGGCCAGTAACTGCAATATGTACGAACTAAGGCGAAATAGCGCAGCCCTTGAACTCCTCAGAGCCAGTCGGTGATTATCCGGTCGAAGGTCCATGTCTGAGCGTAATTAAGTGTCGTTGTAACACCGCTTCTCTTCGTTGTAATTAAGTTCAAAGAAAAAGTAATAATATATATTATTATTAATATATTGCTATTAAAAATGACACATTGAATAAGATATTTTAACCGTGTTAAAGAAAATGCGAAATGCTTTAGTCATTTGGCAGTAAATGCATTTACTTAAGGGTTTATAGGAGTGAAATGTTTCGATGTTCATATTGTCGATGGCTGCTTTCTCGGAATGAAGGGACTTGTTGCAGGACGCTCGCGATTAAAGTGTTATGAAATTCAGATTAATTTAAACCACTTACGTACTCTGTGTGGTAGAGAACGTACAAACACACCACCAAAGCGTATAATTCTCCGTTGCGTTTTTAACAGTAAAGAGAAACGAAATAAAGGAAGCGTGTGTGGTCGTAGGTAGACGAATGAAATTGTCCGTGCATGTCTGTTTGTAAATTCCATTAGTTTCTGCTTCCGTACTAAACTTGCCTAATTTGAATTAGGTTCAGGGAAACATGAGGGCAGTTCCACGAGCGAGCCTGGCGGCTGCGAACTCGGCTCTAAAAAAAAGCGCTTCCAGGGCCCGCCTGCGCTTGCGTTTCCGCCTCAGAGGAAGCGAGAGCAGAACTTTATTGCGGAGTTAAGCGGAATGAATCATGAGAGAACAAATTGGCACCGTTTCAGAGGATGAGGAGTGTGAGATGGGATTTGGGTAAAATGTACACACGAATTGTTTCGTATTCTTCTTTCGCTTCACGACCGAGGATGGGCCTGTACAGTGGATTTCTGGTTGGTTGGGTGGGGGAATCAGGCATGTTGTTTTTATTTTGGTGGGGATTGAGGAGTTTTTAATTTCGAGTTTTCATTTGCGCTTGTATTGCAGCCCTGTAATAACGCGAGATTCTTAGTAATATCCTATCGCGAGCTTTCAATTATCTCTTTCCCGTCCCTTTACTTCACACATTTTGAACGCTATCGAACTAAGCGACAAGAATTCGTTCATTCATATCATGGATATATATTTTTGAACATGCTATCTTTAATTGATTAAGGACCTGTTGTACGATGAAGGGATAATTTACAAAATTATCTCTAAAGTTATTTCCAGAAATAAATTTCTCATTCAGTTGTACGACGTATTTCAATTCAACGGATAACTATTCCATGTTTTATCCGAAGAAGAGTCCGTGAGAGAGAGAACTTACTATTTTCGATAGCGCTTTGACGAAATATTTTTCTTTGCTTCACACGTCACTAACATTTGTGCTCGACTCCGATAATATTGATTTGTGCGAAGTGTATTATCCTTTGGAATACACTAGTACCTACGATTAACAGTCTAGTTTTATTTTTCACATATCTTTAAATTTCGATAAAATGAGATTATTAAAAACATTTGAAATATTCAATTTTGTGTTCTTCCCTGATTAGGTCCTTGCTGCCCGAAATTTTAATATAAGTCCCAACTGTGCAAACCAGTTGTGTGCACGATGTATTATGCTTACCTTCATTCAATTGTAGATCTTTTGATGTCATGCACTTTTAAAAAAAATATGAGTAGTTGTTTATTAATAAAACTAAGAGGTAGAAATGTTTCGGTATACCGCGCAATCCCACAAGTTTTTACATTCTCGCCCTACTACATTTACGCTAATTTTTGTTCGCAAAATGGTCGAAACCTGCTCCTTTCACCTTACTCTAGTCTGAAACTCTTCTTCCCCGAAGGTTTTTCTTCAATTTTGATCAGTGGTAGACGTCGCAGAGTGCCCAATCTGAACTGTAGTGTGAATGGTCCAACCTTTAAAGCCATAGACCTTCACAACATTCTTTGCAGACTGAGGAATAAGCACAGATACAGTGTCGTGAAGAAGCCAAACACCATGAGATTTCACGCACCGCACCTAACTCGAGTACCTCTCTTCACAAAATCGAGTGAGACATCGGCTGCAAACGTATGTAATAACAACAATTAAAGATAAGGATGTACACTGTTTAGAAAGATTTTTCAAAGATGAGCGTTATCTTGCTCAGATATGAAACTTATGGAATCACTTATGTGCGAGGCAACAGCCGTAATTGATTCCATGTCGCCCCAATGTTTGGCTTAATTCAGTACCCGGTTGTTTTATATGGTCTTGACTATTTTGCCGTATGCGTACCGTAAAGTATCCTCTCTGTTCAGTAAACAGTGAAGATGCGTATTAGTTTCCATTCATGGGTGCTGAAAAATATGTTGTTATGAATCAAAATGAATATGGAATGATAATTCGAATTCACCCGTGAGGGGCTATGTCAAACAACGACTCTAAGGGATGGATGTATGTACGCCCCTCCTGTGCTCCCCTCAAGGAAGTCGCGATCGCAGGCGTTCGGCGAGGCGGGTTATGTGGGGGAGCAACTTGCGTTGAGATAAAAACAGGGATGAAGTGGAGATGAGGAAGTTCATGAAGGCGCTCTTATTCATTCTGGCACTTACGTATCGAGCTACCCTTCACCACTACATCATTTTCCAGTTCAATGTTCCAGTGTTCTCTAACCGTGCAACAAAAAAATCTTAACCCATGGGGCGACGCAAAGAGGCGCCCTTTTTGGAGAAAACATTTATAGTGGTAAATTTTAATGAAGTTAATAGTGAATTTGTTCCTTTCAGCAGTGTATTTATTCCATAACAATGTATTTCTCTGGTTTTTGATCTTTGGAAAGAATAGTTCTCCAAGAAAGTCTTGGCTCTGGTTGGCTTGGAAGGAGCAATTTGCGGTGAAATCCGCGGAGTCTTCCACGCGGCCCTTCGCTCGCCGTTTAGATTGCAGGCTCTGCTTCGCAACAAGTTGAGGGGGCGGCGCGGCGGCCGCGTAGTTGAGGCGGGGCAGGCTTCGTGCTGCGCCTGCAAATGCATCTGCGTCGATAGAGGCAGTCGGCGACGTCTCCGACTCCTACTACTGTGTATTATTACCGGCCGAGGTAGCTCAGGGCCAGTTTTGATATAGTCTCAGGAGCGACACTGACAAGGAGGTCCTAGGGTTCGGCTCCCGACGGCGAATTTTCGCGAGGTCGAATTCTGCCACTGTCGGGAGGGGAATACTCGCGGCCGGCTGCTCTGAACTGTAGATATCCGTGGTTTCTCCGGCGAATGTCGGAGCAGTATTTTAATGATGAAATGAAATAATTTAAGTCATTTCCGTCAACTTAATGAATTTATTTAGAGAGCCACCTTTCAACGGCTTTGCTGTCGTCATCAGTCTACAATAAAATAATATAAATATTATAAAATATAAATAAAATAACAAGTAAATACAAAATAAGACAACAATATGTACAAAGGGACGTTAATTTAATTAATATAACATTTAAAAATTATGAAAATAATAAACCAATAGGAAATGAAATTACAAAGTATTAAATACAAATATACAAAGTACAAATAGTGACATTACAATAGGTACATTTAAAATAATAATAATAATAATAATAATAATAATAACTAAAACACAATGGCAAAAGGCATTACAATCTGTGAAACAGGATAAGTTGATCTGCGTCGCATACCTAACTGTGAGTGGCTAGTCAGGACACAGTGCGCAAAGGGAATTTGAAACGGTTCCATGTTAAGTAATCGCCTTTTCGATCACTTCAACTTATTCTGTACCTCGTAACTATATCGTAGTAATCGTTGTCCTTTTTCGATAGCTGTGTAGTTGATATCAGACCATGGAAAGATAATATTATATTCCGTTCACGAGTAGCATTGTGTATTAACAAAAAATAAAGAATATAGATAATAGTCTATATTCTTTATTATAATAAAGATAATAGTCTTTGAGTGCGGCTCGCTATTATGAGAATCAGCAAAAAGTTTATTTACATTAGAGGTGGTATAATTAACGAAAGGAGTGAATGATTACAATTCAAATTAATTTATCAGTTAGTCTGCATTTTGTCAGCCATATTTTATTTCGTCATAGATGGTCAACACGGAGTCGGTTGTTGCTGCTGACATTCACAGATTACTTTGTAAGCAAATTCCGCTTGTATCGTTATTGCTTAACATTTCGCCAATTGCCCTTGAATGTAGTATCGCGTCGATTTGATTGTAAGATTTTATTATAGTTTTGTAGGTTGTAGGATTCTAGTTATTCTATCTACAGAAGTTTAAACGAAGTATGACCAATCCACTAATAGAGAGCAGTATCTCTGTCTCAGAAAATGAACGTATTATGTCAAGAATGTACAATGTTCGGTATAGTGGAAATGCTATTTGAGTTTTTGTGTAACTTATGCTGCAACGTACGTTCTCGCGTTACATCTAACTTTTGCAATTTTAAAAAATTCAGGAATTTTAGAAATTCAGAAAATGAGACTTTCCCGATTTTTAGGGCTTCTTTACTCTATCCGAGGGGAAAAATTTTAAAAAATAATCTTTTGACATTTTAAAATAAATTTTAGTGTTTTCAAGCAAAAATTACTCGAAAACGAATAGTTTTTTTATTGTACATGACAATAAGTAAGGAACTTTTTTTGTTAGAACATATTTCAATTACGGAGGGAGAGTCGGACAGACTGATGTTTTGCCGTGAATAGATTTTTCTGTCCAGAACGTGGATGCTGTATGCACAAAGCGTTGAAGGAAGTACATAATTTACTACTCAAAGCGACGAGATTTACCACTTTTTCTCTACCAGGACCCGGCAATACGAGTTTTTCTGTCCAAAAGTCACCGATTTTTGCCTCACGAATATAATACATTTTCCATGCTATGTAGTATGGTGAGAAAATGAAAATGGATATATTGCGCAATTACCTGCAGTAAAAATATCTGATAATCGGTTACGATTTGAGTTTTGCCTCCTCTCACTTTGCGTACGTACTGCGTAATAAAGTTCATATAAGATGATACGATGTATTTTATGTTGTTATGTATTCGAAAGATCAAAACGGAAAATAAAACAAATTTGAATCTTTTAAGAATACTATGGAGATATTTATGGAATAGAGGCATAGAAGTACTTTAATTTTCCAGATATCGAATTTACAAAAATGGTTAAGGTTAATGGGAAATTGAAATCAGTGTCAGTTGCTAATATAAGGGCTGATCCAGATTCACCGCAATCCTTGATTGATGTTTTTGGGCATCCGCTGTGTTAATTAGTGCTGTTAGTGTAGTAAATGTTTTCTGTTTTCCCGTTGGAATGTGTTGTCCGGCGTAATCCTACGCATCTTCGTGCGTGATATCCCCTCCATATGCCTTCCCAACATGTAGCAAAGTGTTGGAAAGGAGTGAGGAAATGACAAGGAAGAGGAAGGAAAGCCCGTGCGCCGTCCGTGGCCCGTTTATTTGGAACTGCTCCAGCAACCGCCTGGTATCGACCTGAGTATTAACAGAAACGTACATATCAGAGCAGGCACTATTCTCCTCTACATGCGACTGAATTCGACCCAGGTAAGTATCTACTGTGGAAAATTCGCCCCCATCTGTACTCGAACCCTAGCACTTCCCGGTCAGAGTACGGGCTTACATGACTCATTGTGTCATGTCACGGCAGTGCTTTGACAGGTGTTGCAGTGCTTTGACGGACTGGAATGTTCTAGTCTCCACGGTGGCAGGATTTTCGAGACTAACTAGTCACTAAGGTCGAATTCAGCCGCTGACTGGAGGAGAATTTTAGCTGCCAGTTGCTCTGATCGGTACGATATTTTCCTTGGTCTCTTCGATAACTAGACGAAAGCCGGAGTAGTACCCTAACAAACGTGCCACGGACCACGCGCCATCTTTACTTTCTGCACCTTGTCCTATCGTCACTCTTTACTTACACACACTTGCACTTACGTGCACTACACTACCATACCTGTCTGAAAGATTAGTAGGGAGCTTAGACCTTGTCCCGGCTGGGGCGGTGCCCTACTGAGGGGAGATACCTGGCTGAGGGAAACCCCCCGCAAGCCGATGCGTAAGTCGGCGCCGGGTCTCACTAGCCAGCAGGAGATCACCGCCACCTCCCGAGGGGCGGAAACAAGCACTACACTTACGGGACTAATGACCTCAGTAGTTGACGTACTGGGAATCACTAACAACCAACCAACCAATCCGCACTAATTTGAGAATATCAACATTTAAGGAAATCATTTGCACGGTTTACGTGCTAGAGTTAACCACTGTAGGACTGACGGACAGATTGACGTGTTGCCGACAATCGAGTTGTCGGAATCATCAATCAAATCCCCGACAGAGTCGCTGGTGCGGCAACTGCAACGTTGGCTCGGCTTGTGACGACGTGTGCTGGTCGCACGGCATGCGGAAGTCGGCGGCGCCCGCCCGCCCGCCCGCCTTCGCCGCTTCTTGCGCCGCCCCGGCTGCAAACGACGAGCGCAGCCCGCGCGTGCGACGAGGCGACCCTCGAGGAGAAAGCCCCCTCGCCGTCCTTGGGAACCCCATGGCCCATTGTGTTGTGGGCACTTCGCTGGGACGACAGTCCTGGGCTTCCGGCTCTGGGAGATCTGCGACTCTTCGCAGGATGGAGATAAGACCGCCTGCAATCTCGCCCATTTGATCTATATTTAAATTCTGTAAATTGGAATTTAGCCTCGGTGCATGGTTCACATTTCAAAGTGATAGCGAGAACCGATTAGAATTGATACATTTTGTATTAATAAGTAATATTTTAATTTTTGCTGAAATTAATTAAAGAGGAACGCACATGTTCCTTAATAGCCTGTACTGTAGTTAGATTGGAAGTTGTCAACCCTGTCGGATTTTTAAAGTTAGACTTGTAACGAGTAGTTTCTTTACTAATACATTTCTCGAAATATTAAGCGATTTTTCAATGTTGTTTCATAAATTCTATGCTTTAATGTTGTATTTAAAGTGTATTATGTAGAATGTGTTATGTAGAAGACACTATGTGATAAAACGTTTCCGGAAACGTGGCTGAAAATGACTTACTAGTTCGTGGCGCCCTCCATCGGTAATGCGGAAATTCAATAGGGTGTTGGCCCACCTATAGCCTTGATGACAGCTTCCACTTTCGCCGGCATCTTTTCAATCAGGTGCTGGAAGGTTTCGTGGGGAATTGAAGCCCATTCTTCATGTGGTGCTGCACTGAGGAGAGATATCGATGTAAGTCGTTGAGGCCTGGCACCAAGTTGGCGTTCCAAAACATCTCAAAGGTGTTCGATAGGATTTACGTCAGGACTCTGTGCAGGCCAGTGCATTACAGGGATGTTATTGTCTTGTAACAACTGCGCCACATGCCGTGCAGTATGAGCAGGTGCTCGATTGTGTTGAAAGATGCAATCGCCATCCCCGAATTGCTTTTCAACAGTGCGAAGCAAGGTGTTTAAAACATCAACGTACACCTGTGGCGTGATAGTGCCACACAAAACAACACGGGGTGCAAAACCCCTCCATGAAAAACACGACCACACCACCACACCATAACATCGTTTTGGGCGTGTCCACCTACTTTTGAGCACAAAGTGTATGTATATAGTTGAATAATATATTAAATTAACGTATGAAAAGTTGGGAAAATATGCGTTGCAAGAGGATAAAAATGATTAAACTGGAGAGTAAGTTGTACGAGTGTCATGTTGGCCAAGGCTTGTTGATGACCTGCTCGTAAATGGATGCGTGTGGTTAATGCATAAATTACCAATGTGCCGAAATATTTAGTATTTTGGTGGTATTTTTAAGTGTCTTAATTACTCTAAAGTGATTGGTAAGAACTTTCCGTTTCCTGTCGTCCATCGATGGATGTGACGTGTCGTCTTATGATGAATCGTTTCTGAAAGGGAAGTGCAGAAGCATTGACTTGGAATAGATTCGGATTACCATGCTCATTCTTGGATTGAGTTGTTCATTGTCTATATAAGGTACTTAAGAACCTTCCAAATCGCAGAGCTGGCCACCGGTATACAAAAGTTACTCTACGAAGAGACGAGTTTGGAAGTTACGGAAACTAATGAAAGTCATGCCGGTCGATGACATTTGCTACTGAGCTATCTGCAAACTTACTGACGAATTGAGCATACGGATATTATCTGCAGCAGTAGCTGTCAAAACGGTCCTTCCTTAGAGCAATCTCTCTCTCTCTATATAGGAGAAATTAGGGAAAACTGCATTTAAAACATAGACGGTACGTGCAACTTTATAAACACGTAAGAAATTTCATGTGAACACATAATTCATTATGAATTACTTTGCTCGATCAGCAAAAATATGTAAGATTAACACTGCTGGTTGTCTGACGGTGTATTGTGTGTTTTCTTAAATGCGTATCTTATCTCCTTCGGATGAATAGTGTGCGATTAGTTAAGCGTAATTATAATGACATGGAAGAGAAAACTGCCGTTTTCTCTCCTTCGACCGCCTACTTTGATATCAGTTTTGTAGTACCTAGTAAGAGTAGTATCAAGTACAAATAAACACACTTGCAATATGTACACAAAAAATTGAGATGGGTAGGTGATTGATTTTTTAAAATGTTTTTTTAGTTTTCATCTACAAACTGGAAACCAAGTGTCGAAATGTATTGTTCATCTGGCGTCTTCTCATTTTTCCCACATGATCCCCACGTGTTGTGTGATAGAGGTGTTTATGCGCTTATTGACGAATATAATGCGATTCTGTAGACTAGCTCTATCAGCTTTTGGCAAACTCTCCTGCATTATTTTTCATTGTTACATGATGTGGCTTTGCAGCTCCGTTCAGTCGTATTAACATACATTTTGTTTTCGTGATTATTTAGATTTCTTTTTTAAATTTTGTCTAAATTCTTCGAAATATATGGCTTTTTAACACATTTTTTTTTTCAGTAAATGAAGGCGAAGATTTATTAGTTGACGTTTTACTATAACAACAATGGGCAATGTTTACCCATCGAGTCGAGTGCTTTTGTCCCTGTCAACAAAATGTCTTGGCAGCCCTGCGACGCAGCGCGGGAGATGCAGCCACTGCGGAGGCGAACCAACAGCGCTGCCAACCGCATGTGGGCCCCGCAAACGGGATGGGTGCTGCGCTCTCGTTGCAGTTTCGTGAAGCTAGAATGCTTTGCAACGGAGGCAGCGCTGCGAGCGGCGTTTGAGACAGTTCTTAATCATCGCGCTCTCCTTCGTACCGGGATTCGCTCTAATGAGCGCTTTGCCTGCGGGCGCAGCTGAGGGTTGGCCCGGGCGGTAATTGTAGCCCAAATTTGTTGATAGAGGAGGGAAGAGAAGGCATCCGAATTTGATTAGGGAAGGAAATTTGCTGCTACAAAGTAACGGCAAGGGTGGTAATGAACCAATACAATGGGCAGCGTGGAAGTAAATTGAGAAATGCAGATATGTGCAGTATGTTCTTGAAAAGGAATTAAAGGAAAATTGTGAATGGAATTTTATTAATCCAATGGATATTTTGTAGATAGAAAAAAATCACATTATATCTGATTTCTCTTGTTGTTTGTTTGTTGTTGTTTTGTTGTTTGTTTGCATGTAGAAGTGTTTGAGGACAGGCTCGAAAAACAAGTCATGGGTAATCCAGTGAACTTCAAATTACTTTATTAGATGGTAACTAAATTAAGTATGAATGTTCATTATATTACTTTTTTAATCTGAATAATTTAGCCTTCAAATTTAATAATAATGAGGTTTTGCTATTTATCGAACTCTTAAATGCATCCACTGCAGTTTTTTTTAGCTCAGATCTGCTGTTTGAGCGCTGAATATAATGAAACTAGCTTTGTCACATTTATTCGAAACGGAATTCAACTATTCAATCGAAAAACATTCAGCTAACGTAAGTAGAAGGACATTAAACGTTATTCCATTCACGCTTAATTCACTCTTAGGGAAGATGTACTCATAGTACAATATTCCTCAGTTATTCCTCTGAGCTGAAAGTAGCGAGATAATAAACATAGCCAAACAAAACAGTTACAATTCTTGGACGCACTTTGTAACATTTTTAAAATATGTTCTATGACTTGATGAATACGAATTGCTGTCTCTATAGACTCACGACGCGATTCCTGAGGATTAGTTTAATCGTATGCAACGTACTCAAAGATTCCCTCCCATTTATGGATGAATATCTCTTTGTGACTTTGTTCAATGTCAACATTACGATATTAGCAAACTACCTATTTAATTTTCAGATAATGTTCTATTTAACAATAGATATTTAGAATATATACGTGGAGCTTCGGAAAAATCCCAAAAGATTTACTATAATTATGGTAATTTGGATTTTTTCGCGAGCTTAGGCAGCCTATCATACGGGAATGTACTCTGGGAGGACGAAACGCGGGAATTGCGAACTTTAAAAGACAGATACTCTATTTACACGAATGTCAGTTGACTGATTATACGGCGACGCCGTCCTTTTCAAAATATCTCGTGAATACTTATTTCTGACGCATTTTTACTTTTTAGTCAAAATAAAATTTTCAATTGTCTAATGAAGTAAAAATTTGTCTTGGATATGAAAATATTGGAACTTGGATTGAAAATATTAAAACTTTCCATGAGCTATCACTATTTTTCTATTCCTTAAAATCATCTTCAGGTGTTTGTAATTACTATGTGTGTCATCAGATACATCACTGAAGTTTCTTTTTGGCTCTTCTTCTGTGCACGTGGTCTTCCGACATTTTACCCTCCACTCCCTGAAAGTTTTGAGCTTTGAATTTGTTGTTGTTGTTCTTCTAACGTCATTTAAGGGCATTCCCTTCTGTGTGACACCTTATTTTCTTCGCCGCGTGTTCTTCATGACCTTTGGTTATTTGTCAGTTCTTTTATGTTCTTTAAAGGAATGTAATTGGCATTTTGTATCGGTTAATGTTGCGTCGTGATGCCAGTCGTGATGCGCGAACTGTTTCATTCCGTTTTGCAAGTAACGCTGGAGAGCGGCATTCTTCCAAGTCTGGGAATTTTTTGCCGAGAAAAATATTTATTTAATCATTCTAACATTGGGGTTGTATACTTTTTTATTGATGCGGTTTCTCCATTTATATATCAAGCAAAATTCAAATTCGCACTCGCCGGGTGTCAAATGAAAGTTCGCGCGGCGTCGATCGTCTAACAAAGTCTCGGCAACGATTTTTATACTTTATACGAATGAAGCAAAATTGCCATTTGCTTGAGATTTTCACTGCCTGGTCATTCAAAGCTATTGATCTGAATCTCCCACCAAATTCATTGTGAATGACAACAATACATCAGTGAATATAACTAGGAATAAGCAGAATAGTTTATTGAAGTTAATACAGAAGACATACTAGTGGTTTAAGTCAAAAGCAGGTCACCTAAGGAACAATGCGGCTAAACAGGCGACAACGATTCGCGTCTCTGAACTGATATTTTTAAACAATTAATGGAATCTCGCATAATTGTTTATTTGTACACTTTTATTATATTTAAGTTATTATATATAATAAATGTTTGTTCCTGGCTCACTTCAGTACTGCTCCGCAAAAAGCGCCTTTCGTCGTTTCCCGTTTACAGTGCATCCGATCTCTTCTCCTGAGCTCAATGACCCGCGATGCGTAACAGTTGAGCATCTGGTGCTTCATGAGCGCAGCTGGGAGCTTTCTGCGCTTGAAGTGACAGCTCCAGAGAGGGAGCGTACCGCCCTACAAAACGTGCATAGTTAAAAAAAATTTAAACAATTATACGTATGATTCCGAATTAATAAAGCCTATCATTTGCAATCTATTTAATATAATTTAGGTATTTAATATATGTTAAGGTCTCCGACTGTAAATACAAATTATTTCTAGTAGATAAAGTAGTGTGTACTCATGCCATAGAAATATTTACAAAAATATTGTTTACATGTTTTATTTTCAAATTTCTTACTTTTGAAAAAATACAAAGTATTCGCTGATAGTTCTGTAAATGAGATGAAGGTGACCACGTAAACGTGATTTCCAATTCATATTACACAAATTATTAGTTTGCGAACTTCAATGCAGACACTTTAGTTGTGATTGTCTCATCCTCAACAAAAAAAAGTGGGAACTGCAACCTAGCACATTTGGTTTCTTTAAAAATTGCTTGCAAGTATTGAGTCTTTCCAGTGAGCGATGTCAAGGGCAAATATCATCTAAACTTTAGATTCTAAACAGTACTTACGAATTCCCAATTTCTGACTGACGAGCTAGAAAGTAGTACAAGCGCCCTCTTCGGGCTATCCATCAGTGTTTACCTTTTTAAGGGGGAGAGCAATTATTTATTATATTTTTGTATTTTATTTTATTTTCAAGAATCACTACACGGTTAGTAATTGTTTAATAATGTGTGTTTGTATACAGAGATGTACATTCTCTTTTAATTCACAGTCAGCTGTATGCAATGTGCCCGTTTAATATTCATGCAAAACGTATTACATTTCTTCTTTTATTTGTTTCAGGTGAGTACATTGGTCCTTTTTCCTCCTGAAGTGTGTGCGAACAATATCGGGTGAGTATGTCTGCAACGACTGTTCGTTCTTGTTCGTTCGATATCGCTAAGCGATTTGAGATGCCCACAAAAATGCTGGAATTTGGGATTCTTCGGTAATTTGTTGAAATACGGAATGCATATCTATACAAAAGGATGCAATGTTGGATTGGGTTCTTGAGTAAATTATTACTTTCATTGTGTTTATATGACTGGATATTACATAAATGCTATATTAAATTAATAAATTATTATTGATATTACAACTATTGTTGTAGATCTTATCACTGCTGTAATTGGCTAAACACGTATCTTATCATTGCAGTTTATTGGCTAAACACTTACACTTAAGGAAGTTACTTTACGGTCCGTTCGTTGAAAACGCCAGTTGGATTGACTGCACCGATAGCCACCAGATAGCAGTGTGTCGTGTAGTACGTTCGTACCTTTTTTTCTTTTAATCAGTATTAGAATTTGTCTTGTGTTACTAATATTGTGTTCGGCGCAGAAAAGTTTATTCTATAAGCCGATTGCAATGAACTTATACTTATGATTGGCATTAAATTGTCCAAAGATGTTGCATTTTGACAACGCTTAGAGAGCTTGAAGGCGATTTTCCATAAGTGCCTCAGGAGTCCATCTGTAAGGTACTCTTAGCTCCCGTCAGACGTATAAATCTTTCGCCTTTTACTAAAGATTTCCGTGGCGGGGGTTATTAATGAGTCTAAATATAATTTTTGTATGTGGGAATCTATTGGATTCCCCAATAAATAACCTAAACATAGCCATTTAGCGTGATATTGGTGGATGTTTAATGGAGGAATGTGTTTGTTGGTAAAGAGCGCAATCACTCATTTTACCTGCCTTCTTTAATATGAGACAGTAATTATGTACAGTGACGAAATCAGTGGCTAAAAATTTTTAACATATAATGTCTGTTTTTAATAGTTTATACAATCATGTTTATATATATTTTTAATGGCGTTTGACGTGTATTCGGCTGTTACGTTGTTATTCATTCGGAAGTCTTATTGTCACTAGTGAAGTTGAAGTATCCTGTTGGTTGGCTTTCTATCGGGAATTTCAACATCGCCTGGTGACGGACGTCACTAGTGAAATCCAAATTCCCGACTACAGGGCACCGTACCAGCTGAATTTATGTCAAGCGCCACTACAAATAAATCGAAGTTTATCACATTTCTTGATGACGAGTTAACCATTTTATACTATATTGGCTGTATTGTTCTTGATTTGAAAGGCTATTGTAGACTATTAGTTTTGTTTCAAGCATAAAAAAACATTGTTTCATTTAAGATGTAACGTTGCAACGACACACCCTTTCTCGTCCTTGCTACGTTTCCTAATCTTTAGGTCGGTGAGCTTTTGGGTTTTGACACTCCTACATCCAGCTACTATTTATCGGCACCTAAAAGTTGTATTTTCTTAGTTTTTAGGTTCCGTAGTAGTATATTTGAAATATGACTAAGAATAATATAGAGAAGTATACAAAATGTCCTATATGCAAATTTGCATTAGAAAATTTGGAGCCTTGTTTTATTTAATTTAGAAACTATTATTTTGCCTTTATGAAAACGAGCAAATTTGAGCCCATTTCCAACGAAAACTTACGAGTTACCGCGAAACTTCATAAGAAATCATGTAAATCAATTGTATTCATAAATATACTTATGTATAAAAACGCTCGTTATGTAAATATGTGAAAAACATAAAAAATATATTTGTGTATTTTTTCAATCAAAAGATTACATAATCAAAATATCATTTATATCAAATTAGAGGCGAATCTAGATATTCAGGCGTCCATCACAAATAGAAAATTTGCGTCCTTGAGGATTCTTCAAATTAAGGTTGTTGTTATTTGTTTTATCAGGTGTACTCTAAATAACGCCCTTTGTGAGTGTCGCCCATGGGACGTGCCATGTCTGCCGTTCCGTCGATACACCTCTGGAAGTTAGTCAGTGCATTTAGCACTATCCGTTCGAGACTTAAAAGGAAGACAATGGTAACAGTTTTAGAAAATCTCTTGCGTGGTTCACTTAATATTGCTTGGCAACTAGTAGATTTTTTAAACAAATACCTTATTTTTACGCGCTCTTAGCTCTATCCGACGAAAAAAATAGAACCGTTTTAAAACAAAAAAAATATACATTGATTTTAGTTGAAACAAAAATTACTTGAAAACTACTAGTTTTTTTCAAAAAAGTTACAAATGAACCTATTAAAAGAGCAAAAGCCTATCAAAAGGTCCATTTCATATATCCCTGGCTTAAAGCGGCTTAAAGGTCTATATTTTTTTAAAAATTTGTATAGGTTATTTGAAAACACACATTTACATTCCTCTTTGGTCTTTTTGTTCTTCACACGACTTCAACCAATTCTCCTTACATCTTTGTGAAATGACCTTCTAAGATCGTAAGATATATTCTTACATTATTGAGTGTAACTGGATGTAAACTTGGCAGGTGTGAAAAAATCTAGAGATAGTTAATGCTTATTGAGAATTGGAGCTCTATCGTTTCATTTCAGGGAAGAAAAGTCACTGACGTTTGACTAATCACAAACGATTAACTACAAACCATTTAGAATAATGAGCGAAAATAAATGCATATAAATCACTCTGCAGCTCTCCCGATGTATATTTCTAAGCCACTTACCCCTCTGAGATATCTCTTAGACGCTTTACATTGCTGAAGTTTGTTCTGCAACTCGGATCAGAACGCGCCCAACCCATTTCCCATTTATAAAACTTTTCCTAACAATCTACTTCAAATAGTAACTACGCAAGTGTGACATTGACGACAAAAATACAATACATTATCTCGACATTCTTTACCTGAACCAGTATATTCACTACACTAAATCTTTGTAACTTGGTCTTTTTTGGTCGCCAAGTTCGTATTTTTCTTTTGAATTCAAAATAAACACATTATTTATCCAAACTGCTTTTCATGGTAACAGATTAGTCGCTCGTTTCACTTGTCTGGTAGTAAGTGTTTCGTTTCGAATTTAGCACTTTTCCGATATGGAGATTTACGAGAAATTATTGCAGCAGTTGTTGTGGACTTTTGTTTGAACAGTTCGAAAAATTCGCCATTGTTAGTTCCCTCTTCCTAAAAAATGAATGATTTTTTTAGAAATCATTAGCGATACTTTGAATCTTCTGTGTTAAAAAACATACTAAGCAATGAAATTATATTTGTGTGCAGGGCTTAATTTGTGGCGGAACGCGACAAAACGGCGTTCTAGTACATCGGGAATATTTATAATATAATTTAATAATATATAACGATGTATATTAAATTAATGCTTCCAAATTAATAAAGCCTATCATTTGATGTCTATTTTATGTAATTTAGGTATTAATATAATACGGTAAAGGTTGTCACCGATTTTCAATTCAAATGATTTCTAGTAGATAAAGTACGAATAGTGTGTACTCATACTATAGAAATATTTACAAAAACATCGTTTAAATGTTTTATTTTCAAATTTCGTACTATTGGAAAAGTACAAATTAAAGGTAATACTTAAGCGAAATTATTGTTCTCATGAATTAGTTTCATTTTTAATGCACCCGTATATTATCTAAATGTATATTTTCTAAATTCACCTTTTGACTCTTACGAGCCAAGATGGGTCGAAGTGAGAACACTTAAGAAATATATACTTTTTTTTTAGATATAACGTACGTATAATGCACTTCTATCTGCATTGATAAAAAAAATCTGATCAATTCTCCGATATTTAAAAAAAAATTGTTTTATAAAAGTCAAGAATTTTGGGATAGTGTTTCACCCTCTGAGGAACTAAAATTAATTTCGAGTCGGATGGAGTACCTTCGGGTCTGCAGTAAACACAAACAATGTTAATTTCAACGCCATTCCGACAGCATAGTATTGTGATAAAGTAAGTGAACTGAGGGAGGGGTTAAGGTCTGTTTTATTTTTGGAATTATGAATCCAATGTCTCGATGTACTACAGGAAATTGTTAAGCAGAATGCCCAGAAAATTGGTTTCCCGCCCATTTATATATTTCAGTGGGATAATGACCCCAAGCTTTTTGTACGTCATCATACGGTTAGTTTGAAATAGTATGTCAGAGTTTAAGCAAACACCTCCTCAAAGCCTTAATTTATACCCCATTACAATTTAGTCCACAAAAAAGGAGCCAAATCAAAAGAGGTAAAACGCGTCGGGAAAGAAGAATGGTAAAAAGTAAACCACAAATCGTCCAGAATCTGGTTCATTCTGTGAAAAGACGATGTCTAGCTGTGTTTAAACCAGAAGGATATTTAATAAAGTATTGGAACGAAGAAGCAATGTTGTATGCAAATGAACACATTTATTTCGATATTTAATGAATGCAAATGTTTGTTATAACTTAATACCTCTGTTTTCTTGTTGGAGTGAGTTATTATGAAATTAAAAAAAAAAAAACTAATTTGAAGAAAATATTATACAGAACCTCAGAGTGTATGAATGCCAGTGTAGTACTCTGTTAGCAAGCTGTTGGTTTCTGCTCTGAAGATCACCGTCGCCGCTGGAAGCAAGTCTTGTACCGCCACAGGTACGAACATTGAAAACAACTTTTGGGTTGAGATTATAGCATTGCTAAACCATTGAATGGATATCGCTTTGCTGCAACTCTGCATCCTTCCGAATAATTCAGAACATAATTTATAACAAATCTTCCTTTAGTTCCAGTTCTTAATGTTTTAATTATAATGATACGATAAAATTCAGTATGATACAAATGTATGTAACTTGCATGGACATGCCAATATTTTTTTTTTTATTTTTTCAAATACTTAACGTACTAACATAGAACCACAAACTTAGCACTTTCACTGTCATACGTTGAAACGTATTCACTCTTACTGGTAATCGTATATAAATATATGTTCACTGTCACTCTCTCACGGAACACTATTTAAGTTATCGCCAAGCTGTCATACTGTCATACGTATTAATCTTCCGTAATTGTCCTTAAATACTCCGACAACTAGGTTACTAAATATCTAAAAAGGCAGGTCATTTTCATTGGATGATTAATTTTTGTGCTTACGCTGAACCAGTGAAAAACGCGTGGGTCGCACCGAAAAACGCTCTCTCCTTTTGATCTGTGTCGCTTGGGTCCACTGCGCGGCGCCAGCTCCTTACCGAAGGTTAATAACCCGGCCTCTTCCGCTCGCTCGAATCGAAGATCGATTCTAGACTTGCGGAAGCGTGAGCGATGTGCGAAGGGCCCATTCTCGCGGCTAGGGGGGAGGAAGGGCCGCGCTCAGCCCTGGGCAGCCTTGGGGCGATTGCAGGCGCTCGAATCTCCATCGCTACTTCCACGCTCCGCCGCAACTTGCTACTTTAGCGCTTCAGATGCATTTTTGTTGCCTGTAGTAACACGTAAATAAAAAAAATATATTTAATGGCGAGCAGCCATTTCCTTGGAATTTTGCTGACGCATGTTAGCTGTGCCGTAAGCGCTGAATATGAGAAATCAGTCGGTAAGGGCAGTATGAGAATAGGTGGAAAACACAATCAAATATTTGCATTTGTCAGTCAAAATCGACACATGGTTTCCTGATTATTCCCCGGTACGCGTGTATCTTAAGGAAACTATACACCTCTCTGCTTGTATCGGAAATTAGTAATTTGGTTGTTTTTCTCAATTGCTACAAGGATCAAAAAGTTACGTGTTTCACCGTAGATTTTGTTACTTTCTTCCCGTTCTTTTTAATATCTGGGTTTATCAACTTATTTTAGTTATTGAAGAATGAAGTTGTCTTTATTCACAAAATATTAGAAGTAGCACTATGTCGCTTAAAAATCTTACTTAATGATGACGGATACCAACTTAGGTGTGCGAATAATAATCTCATTTGCTTTTCAGCCACTTTCTGTTCGTTATTGTGCGTAATGTTTGAAAATTATTTAGTTCCATCGGACATTGTCACTTATTGGTTAAGCGTTCAACATTTCTGCACCAACAAAAACTACTCACAAGTGCAGTAGAAGGTACTTTCTGCATAACCAAGGATGTTTGTTTATTTCATATAATGCATAGGAAATACATTAAGAGCATTTTCTGCGAAATTACGCAATTAGAGCAAAATAATAATAATAATAATAATAATAATAATAATAATTATTATTATTATTATTATTATTATTACCCGTGCGTAAACTCATACCCGTGCATGGTTATCGCCACCCTTTCCCTATCCTTTCCATTAAGGAGGAGTGCTGTTAATGAAACGGGTTTTATTTGTAAAAAAATGTACAAATGTAACTTCGTACCTACAGAAAATCAAACAAATATAAAGACAATGTAATTGATGTGAGAAAAAAAAATTCAATAAAGGTTTTTTCAGTACATTACATAGATATGGTCTTCGAACGTCTGGATAGTACTACCCTTCTCTTTGCAATATTATATAACTTTCCTGGATTTTGTATGAGTAACAGAGGGGGTTTTGGAGGGTCAGGGCGCCAGCTTGCTGCGGTGCGAAAATTGAAAAATTATTTGTAGGCTAAAAAGTATTGGATTATTTTCTGCCTTCTTACGTACCTCAAGAAAAGCAATTCCGAGCCAAAAAATAGCAAAAGTAATATTTTTACCTTTGAGTAGTGTATACCATACGTTACCATTAGAAACGATTCAGTAGGCTTAGACTTCACTCCAGTACATGGGAGTGTTGCTTAAACGATGTTTACGTGTTATAATATATACACACAAATTTAACAATACCATCAATATGAACAGCAATTCTTTTTTGACTAACACCAGATTTCAAAATGCTACACGGCGAATTCTGCACTCCGCCGTATGTACACCAGCTTTCTATACTACCAAAACATAACATGACACACAAAATGTATCCTTTAAATACAATATATCTTGAATAAAAACAAATTCAATATCACTCACTCTTTCATACATATTTAAACTGCATTCATTCACGCGAGTGCACTCGTTTTGAAAATTAAAAAAACAAACAAAAGCTTTAATGGTCATTACTAATAATTACTTAGTTACAATCTTGGCCTTGTTATAAGATTGTTGCAAAATTACGTCACCTCCGTGGTTGCTGGATCTCGTAAAATGGCGCCGTCTCTGCTGCTGCGATTATTTGCGCCTTTTCGTCGCGGCCATCTTTTATTATTATTATTATTATTATTATTATTATTATTATTATTATTATTATTATTATTATTTCCTATTCGAAACACTCGCGGGATATATTCCTTACTATGAAACGCCACCCTACGACATCCTACCACTTTCCAACCAAGTTTTACAGGAAAACTCCAGATTTCACTTCTGTTACGATGTGAGCACTACCAGATCGCCAACCCGTCTGTCTGTATGCATTGTTGCACACTTTCCTCCTCACCGCGCAGTTTAAAACAAAGAACAGCTCTTCTCTTGTGTCAAACCCGCTGTACATTTTTATATTCCAATTTTAGATGTCTTTTTTCTCAATTTCCTCATTGTAATACTTTCTAATTAAACTTCAAATAATAAATTAAATTACCTTTCCCCTTTTACAAATGTCTAATATTTTGTCTAAACGTTTGTGTAATCGTCCATTTCTTGTATCCTTCACTTGGCTTTTCCAAACCAACGAACATTCATTCATTTAATAAAAGATTGTCCTTCCTAAACGGTCCTTTGTGTATTTATTTATTCTTCCCAGGTCTGCTAGCAGCATTGTGCCTTGGATTTTTTAGAAATAAACACTTTGTACTTCCGCCCTTGCACCTTCGACTGTTTTCTTATATTAAATTCGTCAGTTTGTAGTTATCTTATTGCATCTTATTAATAATCATTATGACGCGTCTGATTGGACCGTCACACTAATATTGCTACATTAATAGTAGTTAGTAATAAATACATACAATAATAAATACACAGAACAATCAATTTACAGTCGATATGCAATGTCTAAAGTATAATGGCGTTTAAGTTGTCTGGTGTTGTCACTATTGTCTAGTAAGTTGATGGCTAGATATATGAGACGGTTATGTAGTCGATGGAGGTATTTTGCACTGGTCTTGTTGATTTGTTCTTATATTGTTGGGATATGTAAGCTTTGTGCATAGTTACGTTCGTTACGTACCATGGGGCATGTACGAAAGTTTTTAAGGCTATTGATTCGAATCGTGGTAATATTTCAATGTTAAAATTCTGAGCTGTTCAACAAAGTTATATGCCATATGTCCAGACTGGTTTTAATATTGCTTTCACACAGTTACTTTGTCTGCGATGCGAAATGATTTTCTTCCCAGAAGCCAACTAAACATTATAAGTTTTAGATCTAATTCTTTTCTTTTATTCTTAATATGGTTTTCCCATGCGAGTCTTCTGTCCTGAGTAAGTCCAAGATACTTTGCGAATCATTTTGGTGAATAGATTGAAGGAATAGAACTGATGTTTATAGGTGGGCATGTTTCGTGCTTCACAAAGATGGTCACGATCACCAAGAGTTGAAATATAGGTGGCACTGATAATATTGCTAAGTGCCGAACCAGCAAAAATTTAAGAGAATGTCCAGGAATATATAGAAATTTTAAAATTCTACTAATAAGTTCTATTAAATATTCTATTAATAAAAAATTAATAGAATATCCAGGATTTAATAAAATATTCAGTGTAAAGAAAGTTTTTTGCATCAAAATTTTAGTTGTTAAGGCTCTAGAACGCTACGTTTAGGAGGTATTTAACGATATAACTGATTAAGTGCTGCAGATTTCATTTGACAGGAATATTTAGATGCATTTTTTAAACAAATCCGTCATATTTTTAAAGTCAACGCCAATTCATCACCGTTAAATTTTCTTTCTTTAGAGACCTCATTTACAAAGACTGGTTGCGTGTGAGAGACGCAAAAGGTACCTATACTACTGAAATAGATTCGGAGACGATTATTAGCTAATTAATAACTCCTTAAGGGCAAGGACTTCCTGCTTTTTGCCGGGCTTTGCCAATGCTGAATGAAGTGATAGGTTAATGATGAGGGATGAAAGGACTAGGTTGATGGTGGGAAGTGGCGGGTGGGAGGTGATCATGATATTTTTGAAGCATCCCAGTCCCATGACCGAGGGAAACCACGAAAATCCCGGCCCGGATGGCCAGCCGGATGGAATGGAACGAGGTCCTCCCGGTTACGAAGTCAGCACCCAACGCACTGAGCCACTTCACCCGGTACAGGGATAATATTAGTTCATAATGAACTTATCCGTGGTTATCTCAATTCATTTTGGGGGCAAAGTACAGTATATTTATATATAGAGTTGCGCAGTATTTTAATTCACAAAGTCAGCTGTATGCTATATTCTCGTTTAATATTCATGCAAAACGATTTTTTTTTTTTTGTTTCAGGTGAGTATATTGGTATTTTCCTCCTGAAGTGTGTGCAAAAAATATTGGGTGAGTATGTCTTCAACGACTGTTCGTTCTTGTTCGTTCGATATCGCTAAGCAATTTGCGATGCTCACAAAAATGCTGGAATTTGGGATTCTCCGGTAATTTGTTGCAATACGGAATGCGTATCTATACACAAGGAAGCAATGTTGGATTGGGTTCTTGCGTAAAATATTATTTTCATTGTGTTTATATGACTGGATATTCCATAAATGCTATATTGAATTAACAAATTGTTTTTAATATTGTAACAATTATTGTTGTTGTTCTTATCGTTACTGCATTTCAATTTATTTGTTAAACACTCACATTTAAGGAAGGTACTTATTGTACGTACGCTAAAAGCGCCAGTTGGTGGATTGACTGCACCGATAGCCGCCAGATAGCAGTGTGTCGTGTAGTACGTTCGTACCTTTATTTACTTTTAATCAGTATTAGAATTTGTCTTGTGTTACTAATATTGTGTTCGGCGCAGAAAAGTTTATTCTATAAGCCGATTGCAATGAACTTATACTTATGATTGGCATTAAATTGTCCAAAGATGTTGCATTTTGACAACGCTTAGAGAGCTTGAAGGCGATTTTCCATAAGTGCCTCAGGAGTCCATCTGTAAGGTACTCTTAGCTCCCGTCAGACGTATAAATCTTTCGCCTTTTACTAAAGATTTCCGTGGCGGGGGTTATTAATGAGTCTATAAATAATTTTTGTATGTGGGAATCTATTGGATTCCCCAATTAATAATATAAGCCATAGCAGGTTTGAGAGTATTTGGTCTTGACATCGAGTCTTCCACTCTATACTTGAGACAGCTATCTTTCAATAAGCTTGTCATGCGTAGTACCGGCTACGCCCACCGGCTCTAGCCCGACATGTCTTGGCTATTGGACACAGAAGACAAGCTCTCCCCTCGTGTATATTGAGGACGTAGTGAAACGTACACAATAAACGACAAAGTCATAAGCATGACTCACCCCAACCGCCGATCTGGCAAATGACAAAGGTCCGAGGCGAACCTAGACCCACAATCTACATATAGCAGCAACAAACAACTATCACAAAGACCTTCGGCTTCGCCGGAAAAACAAAGTGTTATTGGTGCATGTTGATGGAAGGAATATGTGTGCTGATATTTAGCGGGATCACCTATTTTACCTGCCTTATTTACCATATAACATATTTAACAAATATACAGTGACAAAGTCATTGAGTGGCTAAAAATTTTAAACATATAAATTATATGTTTCGCAGATCAAGTCATTGTAAGCTCCACAGAAGACAGAATTCAAGAAGCAGTATACATTTGATAATATAGCTAAGTAATGTAACATTATATCTATAAACAAAATTAAAATCATGGTATTTAGGCGTTATGAGCCTTTTAGAGCAAAAATACCCCTTGGAAAAAATACAATAGAACACGTAAATCTATTTAATTATCTTTGTTATAAGATAACGTAGTATAAAAATAATGATTTACAAGTAACATTGAACAGATGGAGACACTTCTGTGGCCCAATAGAGGAAAGTCTGAAAAATAAAGTCAGTAAAGAAACTATAATGATACTTTACAAAACAATGGCCCATGCTGTTATACGGAAGTGAATATTGGACAATAATTAAAGAAAATATTAGAAAATTAGCAAAAAAAATTGGAAGATTAGAATGTTATACTCTTTTTAATCACAACAAAAGCGAAGATATTCGAAACGAATTAATAATTTTAAGTGTGAACGGCATAATTAAAGAATATGGAGAAAATGGAAAAATCGTATTTTAAGAATGCCCGAAGAAAGGATAGTGAAAGTTGCCTTCAACTACAGACCGAAAGGGAGAAGAAATGTGGGAAGACCTCTGAGAAGATGGAATGAGCAGTTTTCAGAAGCCGGAAGAAACTGAACAAGTCAAATCCTTGCAAATTATGATAATGATGTTCATGTTTATACTTTATTTTATTTGTAATGGCGTTCGATGTTTAATCAGTTACTGTGTCATTCAATCGGGAACCTGAATGTCACTGTAGGGGAGTTGAAGTATCCGATTGGTTGGATTTCGATCAGGAGCTTGAACGTCGCATTTTACTAAAGATTATCGTGGCGGGGGTTATTAATGAGTCTACATTAATTTTTTGTATGTGGGAATACTTTGTATTGCCCCATAAATAACGTAAGCATAGAAACCTAGTAGTAAATCTAGTGGTAAATAAATGTATCTGTGTTGTTGTATTTCTGTTTTATCGATTTTATGACTAATTCATTTGTAATGGCGTTCAAGGCTCAGCTGTTTACAGTGTCATCCAATCGGGCGCTTTGCACTGCGATTTATCCAACTTTTAGCTTTACAACCTTTAGCTGTTGACAGTTTCATCCAGTCGGGAGCTTGAACGTCACCATAGTGATGTCACTATGGTCGAACGTCACTATAGTGACGTCATTATAAATCGGAGTACAGTGACCTGACTGTAGTGAACTTCAAGTACAGCTTCCAATCGGGAGCTTGAGCGTCGCCACAGTGACGTCACTAGTGAAATTCAAATACTCGATTGGATTGCACCATACCAGCTGACTTATGTCAAGCTCCACTACTCGTACAAATAAATTGTAATCTATAACGGTATCATAGTTCTTGATGACGAGATGATCAGTTTATACATTGTCCGTGTTTTTGTTTGAAAGGACTATTGTGGACTATTTGTTCTCTTTCTATCATAAAAAAAAATATTGTGTCATCTAAATTGTAACTCTGCAAAAGACACACTTTTTTAGGCCTTGTTTATTTTGCTAATCTTAGCTATGTTAGCTTTTGGGTTTCGCGCCATCTCTACCCGGCTGTTATTTATCGGCATCTAAAAGTTTTGTGGTCTATTTTCTCAGTTTTGTGGTTCCCTAGAAGTAGATTTGAAGTGTGACTGAGAATGTAGAAGAGTATACAAAATGAGGTCCTATATGCAAATTTTCATTGAAAAATTTGGAGTATTTTTTATAGAAAATATTGTTTGAGCCTTTCTGAAAATGCACAAATTTGAGCCCTTTTTCATTGAACACGTAGGGAGTTTTCGAGGAACTTATAAGAAATCATTTGTATTCATAAATTCAGTTATGTACAAAAACGCCCGTAATGTTCATATTAACGACGTTATGAGACACATTAAAAATTATATTTGTGTAAATTCTTTTAACTCGAAAGATTACATCGTCAAATTAGCAGAGCCGAATGTAGGTATTCAGGTGCGCTAGGCGAATCTAGGTATTCAAGTCACTGGCATTCAGTTTCCAATATGATTCCGCGCCCGAATTTGTTTGGATCTCTCCAAATTTTGAACCCACCGTCCGCCACTGGTTACAAAACATTAAACTGAAATTGCGAGCCGTATGTCTCCCCGTTAGTTCCCCAAATAAATTCACTTTCAACATTTTTGGACCCCTCTGTATAAAGTTTGTTTTTTGTATTCAGTTATTTAATTAATAAAGTCGACAACAATCTAATATTTTTTTACTCGACGATTACTGAGTACGCTTAGAAATAAGTATAAGCGAGAAGTTTAAGTCATGCCATACATATTTTACAAAAAAAACTGTTCAAGTAAGTGTGTTCTCAAAACGCATAGTAATACACAGAAAACTACATGTAGAATAATACCCTGAAACGATTAAAACTAACCCAGAATATTAAACACGTGATGTTATGTTATTTCAGCCTCACTCAATTAAAAACTCGATTTCAATAAAAAAGTTTATTTTAATTTATTTTATTAAATCATGATTGTGAGAAATCCTACATTAAACGGTAACGAACTGTGCCATTGCGTGCAGCGCGTGCCATTGCAGGGTTCGTAGCTGATCCAAGTGCTGCTAAAGAGAATCACAACACTGGGCGAATAGTGTCCCTAGATATAGAGTAGCGCATTTCATTGTTCCACCTATCCCGCCATTTTATATCCAGTCGTCAGAAGAATTGTATCTGTGTATTATTCTGTTAGTTCAGGACAATAAATCTATCCCAAACCAATATTAATATTCATGAAAATCTTCTTAATGTCACCAATTGTTGTAATTTACCTTCAGCTCCTGAATACTGCCTGGTGGGCCTAACGGGTGAAAGGATATGAAATGGCGGTGATTGCGCTAGTGTATCGAGAGACTGCCCGCTGGTCTGTCGCCTGCCCTGCTCATGGTTTGGTCTGGCGGAGACCGCTCGTTATCGCCGTCACCCCACCTGTCACCCTATCCATTTCCAAGCAGACTCTTTGAGTGTTTTTTTTGAGCTTGGTAGTAGCTCTCTGATAAGGAACCATGATTCTCCGGATTGCAACTCTGAAACGCATTCTTCCTCAAGATTATCTCGCAATTAAACATTCTCAGCAACTGAGAAGAAGGCTGATGCTAAGATGTTTTCTTTCATCAGTTGGTTCACCAAATTTATATTTATTTGCTCTTTCGATATCAATGGTCTTGTGGAACAACCCTTCAATTGCATATCATGTAAAAATTAACATCGTAGTTTAACAAAATGTTACTCAAATATTACGTGTAATTCATTTAAGTGTCGTTAATTGAGAGTTCGGATGTAAATAATTGTATTTTGTATGGCATTAAGAATTTATGAAGGGTAAGCTCGCTGTATTCCATGCGGTTTCAAGAAAATACTACAATGGCAATGTGAATTCATTCTTACATTTTTTTTAAATATTACGTCTGTTTCGCAACATGTCTCTTAGCTCCTTTGGGCATCGAGCGTATTTGTGGGGTAATCCTCTGATAAGTTTTGTATATTGTCTCGTAACGTCATAATTGGTTAATGCCTTTTATCCCTTAAGCCAGAGTATCGGCGCCGTTAGTAACCGGGGTTTCTAGACGGTCACCCATCTAGAAATCCGTAGTACCTCGAGTTGCGTAGCTTCCGCGATTTCAAGGAGAGTAGTGAACCAATTCAACGAACAACACAAGCTAACGATTGTTCGTACCGCAAAAATAGGGGAAGATATTTTTTTTTCTACGAAACTTGAAAATGACAGATACCAATATGTAAACATGATTCCACAATTACAAGAATTCATTAATTAGCATTAATTATGAAAATGCATGATAAGCTTTGAGTTCGTTCATAAATCATCGAATGCAAAAATAAAAATAATTGATAATCAAGTGTCTTTCACCCTTCTTGGTGACCGTCATTGTAATGTTTAAATATCTTGATATACGAATATCTTATATCATACTAGAAAATAGATTGGTGTTGCTGGATAATAACAATTTTGTAGAGAAGATTCCTTAAAGAGCTTCGATGGCCGGAAGAGACTCACTCATCCTTAGTGAATAATATATTACTCATTTCTTTGGAAGTTGGGAAGTAAACTCGTAAAAGAAGGTAACTAAGGAAAAGTAGGTCATTTATTTAAGTTTGTACTTCATCTAACAAACATGTTTGCTAATCTACAATATAGACATTTTCTTGTGCAAATCTGTATTGATAAAATGTTCTGGAGTAAATATCACTTTCCTGTAGGTGAATAAGAGATGAGGATTCTAAAATCAGGGTTTTTCAAAACATATTTTAGGCTTGTATTCGTATTTGGTTTAAACATTTTTAATAAGGATTTTTTTCATGCCCAAAATTAAAGCGCACTACGTAGGTGAATTTTGAATTCAGGTACTTTCGTCTGTTTTACTGTATAATATTTGTGATTTTTACGTGCTCTTGCAAATGACACGTAGATTTGTAGAAGTAAACTTCCTTCCGTGTTCCGTTTACAAGTGCAGAATGCGGAAAAATCTTGGTCCGAGACATGCGACGTGAGGTAAACGAATTCCGTACAATTGCAATATTAATCTGTTATATTCTAATAGACAATCTTCTTAATTCCTATAATATAGAGCCTTTTTAGGTTTTAGCCTTTTTAGGACGGACGGTCGGACTGGCGGACGCACTGATGGACGGGCTGACGGACGGATGGACAGAATGACGGTCGTATGACGGACAGAAAGCCGGCCTGATGGACGGTCGGCCTGACGGACTAACGAACGGCCTGACGGACGGACCGTCGGACGGACGGACGGTCAGCTTGACTGACAGACATTCGGCCTGATGGACGGACAGTCGGCCTGACGGACGGACACTCGGCCTGACGGACACAGTCGGCCTGACGGACGGACAGTCAGCCTGACGGACGGACAGTCGGCCTGACGGACGGACGGTTGGCCAGACGGACGAACGGCCTGACGTCTGCGTGACGCACCAACGGCTTAAATGACGGACTGACAGACGGACGGACTGACTGACAAAATAGTCAAAATAGTTATAATACTCAAGATAGATCGACTTGTTGGACGGATCCGTCAGTTGATCGACTTGCTATATCGATTCCCCACTTGATCGACTTGCTGCGTTGATTTCCCACTTGATCGACTTGCTGCGTTGATTTCCCACTTGATCGACTTGCTGGGTCGATGACCCACTTGATTGACTTGCTGGGTCGATTCCCACTTGATCGAATTGCTGAGTCGATCCTCATTTGATGGACTTGCTTACTCGATCCCCCCACTTGATGGACTTGCTGAGTCGATATCCCATTTGATGGACTTGCTGAGTCGATCCCCTACTTAATCGACTTGCTGAGTCGATCCCCTACTTAATCGACTTGCTGAGTCGATCCCTCACTTGATCGACTTGCTGGGCAGATCACCCATTTGATTGATTTGCTGGGTCGATCTCCCACTTGATCGACTTGCTGGGTCGATCTTCCACTTGATCGACTTGCTGAGTTGATCCTCGACTTGATCGACTTGCTGAGTCGATCCCTCACTTGATCGACTTGCTGGGACGATCTCTTACTTGATCGACTTGCTAATTCGATCCCCCACTTGATCGACTCGCTGGGTCGATCACCACTCTATCAACTTGCTGGGTCGATCACCACTTGATCGTCGTGCTGGGTCGATCACCACTTGATCGACGTGCTGGGTCGATCTCCCAGTTGATCGACGTGCTGGGTCGATCCCCTATTTGATCGACTTGCAGAGTAGATCCCCTACTTGATCGACTTGCTGGGTCGAACCGTAATTGATCGACTTGCTGAGTCGATCCCTCACTTGATCGACTTGCTGGGTCGATCTCCCACTTGATCGACGTGCTGAGTCTATCCCCTATTTGATCGACTTGCAGAGTAGATCCCCTACTTGATCGACTTGCTGGATCGAACCGTAATTGATCGAATTGCTGGGTCGATCCCCACTTGGTCGACTTGCTGGGTCGATCTCCCACTTGATCGACGTGCTGGGTCCATTCCCTACTTGATCGACTTGCTGAGTGGACCCTCATTTGATCGACTTGCTGGGTCGATTTTTCATTTGATCGACTTGCTGGGCAGATCCCCCACTTGATCGACTTGCTGAGTAGATTCCCCACTTGATCGACTTGCTGGGACGATCTTACTTGATCGACTTGCTGGGTCAATTCCTCAATTGATCGACTTGCTAATTCGATCCCCCACTTGATCGACTTGCTGGGTCGATCCCCACTTGATAGACTTGCTGAGTCGATCCCTCACTTGATCGACTTGCTGGGTCGATCCCCTACTTGATCGACTTGCAAGGTCGATCTCCCACATGATCAACTTGCTGGGTCGATCTCCCTCTTGATCGACTTGCTGGGTCGATCCCCTCTCTTGATCGACTTGCTGGGTCGATCTCTAACTTGATCGACTTGCTGGGTCGAACTCCTTCTTGATCAACGTGCGGAGTCGATCCCCCACTTGATCGACTTGCTGGGTCGATTCCTCACTTAATCGTCTTTCTGAGCAGATCCCCCTTTTTGATCGACTTGCTTGGTCGATCCCCACTTGATCGACTTGCTGAGTCGATCCCCTACTTGATCGACATGCTGAGTGGATCCCCTACTTGATCGACTTGCTGGACAGATCCCTCACTTGATCAACTTGCTGGGTCGATCCCCACTTGATCGACTTGCTAGGTTGATACCCACTTGATCGACTTTCTGGGTCGATCTCCCACTTGATCGACTTGCTGGTTCGATCCCTCACTTGATCGAATTGCTGGGCAGATCCCACACTTGATCGACTTGCTGAGTCGAGCCCACATTTGTTCGACTTGCTGAGTCGATCCCCCACTTGATCGACTTGTTGAGCTTTTCTGCCACTTGATCGACTTGCTGGGTCGATCTCCCACTTGATCGAATCGCGGGGTCGATCTCCCACTTGATCGACTTGCTGGGACGATCTGCCACTTGATCGACTTGCTGGTTTGATATCCCACTTGATAGACTTGCTGGGTCGATCTGCCACTTGATCGTCTTGCTGGGTCGATCTCTCACTTGATCGTCTTGCTGAGTCGATCTCCCACTTGATCGTCTTGCTGGGTCGATCTCCCACTTGATCGTCTTGCTGGGTCGATCTCCCACTTGATCGACTTGCTGAGTCGATCCCCCACTTGATCGACTTGCTGGGTCGATCCCCCACTTGATCGACTTGCTGGGTCGATCCCTCACTTGAATGAATTGCTGTGTCGATCTCTCACTTGAACGATTGCTGGGTTGATCTTCCACTTGTGGATTGTGGGCTTAAGAAGTATCATAGTTGGCTTACAAGGATCACGGTTAGCTTAACAAGGATCATTATTGGTTTAACAAAGATATTGGTTGGCTCAACAAGAATTTGGTGTGCTCAACAAGGGTAGTGATTGTCTTAACATGGATCATGGTGTGCTGAACTAGGGTCATAGTTAGCTTAACAAGTATCGTGGTTGGCTTAAGAAGGATATTGGTTGGCTCAACAAGGATATTGGTTGGCACAACAAGGATATTAGTGGTCTCAACATGATTTTTGGTTGGCTCAACAAGTATTTTGGTTGGCTCAACAAGGATTTTGGTTGGCTAAACATGGTATGAACATGTTCAAAATGTTTTAAAATGTTTTCGTACTTTCGGACAAATTTTTAAAAAATGCATGATCTTGGTTGTCCGGGTGACGCCGCGTCGAAGATTGTTGCCGTCGTTTCGACCATCTTGTCGTGGTCTGAACATGTTCATACCATCTTATGTATGGGCATACCAGCCCTGAGGAAGACCACGCCAAATGGTCGAAATGACGGCAACAATCTTCGATGCGGTGTCACCCGGACAGCCAAGATCATGCATTTTTTTTAAAATTTGTCCGAAAGTACGAAAACATTTTTAAAATTAACTTCGGCTATTTTACTTGGGAAAAGAGATTCACCAGATGAACTCTTTAAAGCATATAAACGTCGTTTTGTGATCAAAAATCGAGTTGTAGGATAAAAGAGCTCGTGCGTATACTCCGCTCATTTTTTACGGTATTTG
>BOPP01000083.1:593427-616344 GCA_017312745.1 Gryllus bimaculatus
GCGGACGACGACGACACAGGTGAGCTACGGCTGCGACAGGACGGGCTCTCGCTGCCAGTGATTGAACGGAGACGTAAATATAGCCATTCCGGTTAATCGGCATTTACTCTGGTGTTTGTTGGAGAGTCGACAATGTGGGGCACAATTGTGTATAGATGTTTTCTCTCATGTGTTTTATTTATTGTTGTTGAATTGCTTTATTCGATTGTGTGCATAGCGTACATCCATTCGAATGAATGTGTCCTGCAGGCGGCGGATTTGAAATTGTGTGGCTGACCACTGATCCAATCATTCTTCCGGCTTCATTATTTTCGTACTCTCAATTTTAATTCTCTCCTTGCAGCATCTTACCAGTCCCAGCAGGCGGTGCTGTGATGTGATAGGGGTTGTTTGCGAATCAAGATTGAGCCTCAACGCGTGTCCCTTTGCGTACAGTTGTATATAGTCACGTGATTCCAGAATTCGATGGGTGCCTTTGAGTGGTCTCATTTGTGACTGAAGGTTGAGGTTGAGGTTGTGACTGTGTGATGAGGCAAATGAAATTTGGGATACTGTCGTGTCCACTGAGTTTCTAGTGATAGAAGCGAGGGCAAACTTTGGTGGTGTTTGTGTCTGGAGTTCTTGAAGGAAGTGTGAAGTCCTTCAGCTAGTTACCGTTCGACGGGAGCTCTGTTAATGTGTCCATGCTAATGTATTTTCATTAAGTAACAACAAAGTCACAGTTATTACGATGTGTGAAGGTCTTTGACCTACCTATTCGTTCTACATTGATTGGAAAACGGGTCATTTATCTAAGAATGGATAGTTCGTTATTTGGAATGTGCGATACTACTTTTTTTATTACTTCAGATAATGGAACTACATTTTAGAGCCCACTTGTTATCGTTTCCATTTTTGTCCATGTACGATATTCTATATCTTTCGAATTATCTTACCGTAATTGATATTTATCAGCAAAATATTCCTAGAATTATTCAAAATATTTGCAGTTTATTGCATCCGACATTTGTAACTTTTTTTATTACTCGAGAAGTAAGAAGGATCACGAATTTGGTTTTTGTCTATTGATATACGATTTGCTGATAATTCTTTCAGACTTCAGTATCGTCTGTACCTTATGAAGGAATGTTAAGAATGCCTTCCTTCTATCATATTCAAGACGAAGGTGATTCGGAATCTTGCTATTTTTAGATCTACTATCAAGAAGAAATTTGACAGAATATCAGTATCATCAGTTATTACGAGCGTTGTGGAGAATACAGCTCTCCTATCCTTATCACCCGAAACCAATTTTAAAAAGTTTGTAGATGTCTGAGGCGAGGTCTGCAACAAAAAGTCGAAGGAATGAAAACCAAAACTTGTTTTTTGTTTAAACAGCGCCAGCGATGGATATAATTGATGTGTGAATTGTGGGTGAGTGGTGGATTGATGGAACCGGTCTCCGAACTGACGTGCCGGCTGTGATCCTTCACGTGAACGCTCTTCGTGGTGGCCGAAGTCACCGGCGTTTTCGCCTCGCGCAGCGCAGCGCAGCGGCCGTCCGCGCGTCTGCGTGCGTTGCCACTTTCGACTTCTCTCCTTGCTGTTCCGCGGAGGAATAAAGAAATAATGCTGACCAACCCCCATCACGCACACACAGCCGTTCGGCCGTGAATCCACGCGATAAGTGATGCTCCTCTGATTTCATTGTAATCTACATGGTTTACATAACACAAAACGATGTAGACGTGAAAATACGATGTTAAACTTGTCAAGGATTGTAAAACGGTGGATCAGAGGATTGTTTGCAGCCCCTAGAAAGTACCATATATATATATATATATATATATATATATATATATATATATATATATATATATATATATATCGAAAGTACGGTAGATACGTAGGGCTACTTTATGAATGGAGCGACATAGCACGTAATCTCTAATACAATGAGATTTATTAATTTTTATAGTGTGAATGTGATTCATATTACGACACTACACTACTTTTACTCTACATTGACATGATGCATTATCACTATGTAAATGAAAGCCAGAAAGTTCAAATTGCAAGTGCTGCCTTACTACCTACACACATATCTCTCTACTTCTTCAATTTGCTCGCAAAGCAGACAACCCAGTGACCTTGATTCTCTTATAAAAGAATTGAAGCCTTTCCTGACACTTCAAGCAAAAGTAATAAATATTATAAGTGTTTAGAGAATGGTATTTGCCTTTTTTTAACACATGGTTACAGCTCGATCGATGGAAATTTTCTGAAGATGCAGTTTCGTAGATTACATGGAATACAAGAAAAATATTCAGTGGTGTCTGCATTATATAAATTTTGCTTCAACGCAAAATAAACCGCTTTCAGAATACCGGATATGACTCTGAAGTGTTTTCAAGGCTCCCGTTCCTTCTGATTGTCTTGTGGGAGTAGCACTGGAAGGTCATGCCATAAACTTGAGAATCGTGAAGAACAAAAGCACCGTAGGATAAAAACTAATGTTATCCTACTTCCCACGCCTTACTGAGTAATAAAATATGTTTGAACTTATTTCCTCGTTGAATCTCCTAGTGTGATGATATATGACTCGAAAGACTATCATTTGCAAAATTTCTCTAATGCGATTTAATTACTATATTTATATTTACATGTTACTTATTATATTTTTAACATATTACTATTTCTATATGGGTCGTCATTAGAATTAATTTCAAAGTTTCTAATGTATTTTTGTATCATGATATTTTTCAAATACTTTATTTTAAAGTTGCTTGTTTGTAATCAAAGAATATCAAGTGACATGTATTATTTTCTTATTCTGTATAGTCGAAAAGATTTTCGCGTCGTTTTGTTATGGCTCTCGGTCTCAACTATTCACATTTATTTATTTTATTTAATTAGTCAAAAAACAATTGAAACTGTATGTGGTGTATGGGGATGAAAATCAACTGCGCTTTCGTGAGTTCCAGAACACCTTCAAAATATTTGACCTATAAATAGTTGAGAGATGAATAAAAGTTTAAAAAATAATACTATTTTTTTTAAATCGTGAGATTAGCAAAATTGCAGAAACTAGACATTTTCGTTCCCGAGTTATAGAACACTTAATTGCATCGTCAAATGAACTCCAGATTTGATTCCTCCGTATTGCCAACAAAATATCAATTCACCCCCAACTCTACTCCTACCATTACCACCACTACTAGCAAAAGGTGAGCAGATGCCACAAATCTTTTATTTCATTGTAACCCCTTATCTGAAACGCACGGGAGGGGCGCATATCGATACATTTACAGCCTATTTACTAGCCCAGACAGTAGCTTAAACTACATTTATTCAACTTGTTTTTTCTCTCTCTTTTTCCCTTTAGACCTTACGATGTATAGTTACATAATATGAATACAAAATCCAAATTAATTTGAGTTGAACCTTAGATCAACAAAGCAAGATTCAGTGTTCATTGTTCAAAGCAAGGTTAATTGCTTAGTTATACGTCTCCAACCTCAGCAATTACAATTAAATGTGCAATAGAATTCAATTTGACATTTTTGTTCTTTTTCTTGTAGTAAAATAGTGTAAAAGGAAAGATGTCAGTTCTGTAACACCGACATTAAAATTATTTTTTCTTTGATTTTGGTCTTTTACCTCCCTTTTACTATTTTCTTCGATATTTTTTCTTTTATAATCTTTTTCTTTTAAATATTTATTTTTAATTTTTCGAACCTTCCGTATTGCGCTTGAAACTTGCCGAGGAGCTGTTTCGTTCCATGCACAAGTCTTAGGCACTTGCGGGTGATGTAGCCCGCCCAGCTGCAGATCCCGTAACTTCTGAGAAGTTACAGCACACTCGCAAGGTAGCAAGGTACCTACACGGACTGAAAGCGCACCCTTTTGGCAGAGAGCGACCGCGACACTTCACTCGGAGCTAGCATTTCGCTGCCTCCCTAACGGCTCTGACCGACAGGGCTTGTGGTTCGAGTTGCCTATGCAACGAGCTACGCATAGCTAGGACGCATTCAGCTCCTACAGTCTGAAGAAAAATTCTTGTGTCGGGCTGCTCTGATCGGTAGTTTCCCGTGGTTTCTTCAGGTGAATGCTGTAGTAGTACCCTGTCAAATGGGCCACGGACCTCGCGCGTCGGTGGAATTTGGGATGTTTTCTTGAAGAGTCCCCCCCCCAAAAAAATAGAAAATTAAAATTGGCGCACTTCTAATTATCTTGAAATAAGTCGTGTTGAAGTGGTCAGTCTGCACACTTTCCACATATATATATATATATATATATATATATATATATATATATATATATATATATATATTAGGATTCAAATCCCGCACAAATGCTGTTGAACAAACCCACTCCAAATGGTTTTCCAAAAAGTAGCACGCATACTGCTCAAGAACAACATAAAAATACTCTCCCACAACATTGCAGTAAATTAAATATTTTAACATAACCAGTCTTCGCGAATACTGCAATAATATAGTATTATAATCTGTTCAGTACAACAAGTTTCTGCATATCGAAAATCAAAAAAGTCGTTTCATAACGTAACACGTGAATTTCAGATATTGAATGGCGGGCGGCCTATTCATTGCAGTGTTGACATTGCAAGACGTCAGTAATGTTGTAAACAGTGACGTGCTGAGTACGAGCTTTCAGTCCGGACGCGCAATATGGGATTTGGCGAACTAGCACAATCCAAGCTGGCTTTTGTCAATAAAAATGACAACTGTTTCAATGCGTTTGGATTTTCCCCGAGTTCTGGGTATCCAACAACACCTCTCTCATGGCCGGAGGGTGCATAGTTTCCTTGAGTTTCTGTGCGCATTGAAAATTATTAATATAGATACATTCGTGATGAACTGATTGGGTTAGTGGCAGGTTTCTTGTTCGTTTGCACTGCCTCCCATTCCACTATTGCTTCGTTATCATTCCAATAACTTCATTATGTCCATCGTCCTTTCTCCACACCATTCATCCCAGATATGGCTGAAAGGCAAGATATTAAGGATCGAAATAAAGACATTTCCATCTGCGTGTTCTTTTCTCTTCGTCCTACTCGTTTCGTTTCGTATCCCTTCTGGAGTTGTGTCACTATCCTGCGGCGGGTGCAACGCCTCTTCCAGGCTGTCCGGGGTTGAAGGTGATCAGCAGCAAAACAGAGCACTTCTAATCGGCGTGGATCAGCGGTGGCGTGAGGAGCGGGGGGGGGGGCGGTAAACGAGGAAAGAGAAGGGAGCTGGCAGAGCGGACCGCGGATATCCATCTGCGTTTCCCTCCGCTTGTGAAGAAGGCTGGAGGGGGAAGAAGGGTGTGCACTAACGAGATCTCGCTCGCCTGCGCGGCGGGGCAAATTAAGCATTGCGCTACTTCGCTACCGGACGCTGCCCAGGTCGAAGCGTCTATTATTACCCTCGTCGGAGTAGTTAGCACAAGACGCTATTACGTAGGAGATATTACGCGATTGCTAACATTTGGACTACAGCATTTGGTATTAGACTGCAGCCATTCATTTAAAATATAATAATAATAATAATAATAATAATTATTATTATTATTATTATTATTATTATTATTATTATTGTTGTTGTTGTTGTATTAATCAAAATTATTTATGTATCTTTTGTCTGAGCATAACTAAAACGTTGAATATACAGGAATTTCGTGCACTCTTTTACATAAAGATTCGTTGGCTTTCCTTCCTGAAGCCAGATGTCGATGGTCTCCTGAAGAGGAAGACATGGCTTCTTCGTCGTGTTCATCGTGAGTGCGTCGAGGGCTCCGCGCTTTGATTGGCCGGCGCGTCGCCGCCGCGAACGCTAACGAGGCAGAGGGGGCGAGGGGGAGTGGCCGGGATCAGGGCGCCTGTTCGCAAACGAGGTGCCTTTGCACGCTGCGCGTGGCTGACGTCACCGTCGCCGGGACGACGGCTTCTTCGACGCGCCCCCCTTTTCGACCTTGTCTGGTGCTCTCTGGCGCGACTTGGCAGATCATTTGGGTCGTCTGCTCCTTTTATTTCCTAACGCTCGTGAATACCGCGCTTTTCTCCGCCCTCCCTCTTTTGTCCCCTACACCAATTTATTGCTTCGTCCATTGTGATGTTCTCTTTTGCAACTGAATTCTAAGAGTTTATTTTGTTCCCCCCGTCGCTATACTTTTTGCCTGTGCCTTCTATTCCACATCAACTTCATACAAAAATGAAAAATCTAACACTGCGACCTTTTTTCTTTTTATATGTATCTTTATTTTGTTTTCTTTTTATATGTATTTGTGGATTGTGACCTGTAGTTTGTTTAGCATATACTTCTTAAGTCCTGTCAGTGGAAAAGACCACTTACAGAACGTTTTTGTCGAATATTCTTTTACTTTCGTCTACTAGTTCGAGAGAGTATCGTAATGCAGCAGCGATAAGCGGCAATTTTGGGGGCAGAAAAACTCGTATTGTGCGTGCCTGATACCGAATAAGGTGATAATCCATCTTTCGCGTGTTGTCGCCGCCTCCTGTATTCCGTTCTGTTGGGTCGGAGGTCGGCGCGCTGGCGTGAGGGAGCCAGCCAGTCAGCGGGGGAGGGTGGGGGTGGGCGCGGAGGCGGAGGCCGCAGACGGGGCGCGTTGACGTCAGCGGCGGAGCCACGCAGCGGAGCGGCGCGCCGGCGCCAGCGGGGGTGCCACGGCGGCCCCGTTCGTCACGATCTGCGTCCGCCCCCGTTCCACCCCCTCTCCACCCCCGCTCCGCCCCGGCGCGGGCCGCTGCCAACGGGGCGCTGGCGCTGCCCACAGCCAGGGGTTGCCAGCGTTCCCACACGAATATCACGAGTTTCTGTTAATGTGGCCTGTCCCCGATTAGTCGCCTCATAATTATGTTTGAACTTTTTTTGGTTGGACGATAAAGAAATTTTAGTAGTGGTATTAACACTTCGATCGCGTGTGATCCTAGATTCTAAGAGGATATTCAAAGCAGTGCCTTTGAATGCCGGCCTCTTTTTAAATTGAATTATTGCTTTACTTTAAGCGGGAGTATCAGGCCATGAGGCCTGCTTTTCCGTCTGACCACGTAAAATACGCTACGCTCCTTTCACCAACTAGCGGAGAAAGGAGACATTTCTTGGGCAACGAAACATTTCTTGGATTTTAATTCAGCTCATGGGTTTTTTTACGTGCAGTAAACCTACTAACATGGGACAGCCGGCTTTATTTTCCCTCCGAAGAAAGCGTAAGAAGGGTTTTTTCGCCCTTAAAATCCGCAATTTCTTTGATCGGGTTTGATCCCGCGAACTTGGTATAACAGTCCGATATGCTAACCGTTACCCCATCGCCGTCGCGTTTTCGACCCTTCCTTGGAAGCCTACCTCTCAGGCGGGTCTTCCGAAGCGGTAGGTCTCGCGGGCGGTTCCCTGATACGTCTAGGGTGTGACTAACTTTCTCCGCCAGATGTCGGTCTCTGCTAAATCTATCCGAACTGTCTGGGGAGAAAGTGATATCTCGTTAGGGCAGGATATGGTCGAAGGGATTTAATTTTGCCGGACATCCGCCAGGGTTCTTTTACATGCCACAAGAGTGACATGCCTACTGTGGCTTATCCGCCTTTCGAAAATCCACGTACCTCGGCCGAGATCGAACGCGCGCCCTGCGGGTTCATAACCCAGTGACCCAACCCCTCACCCACCGAAGTGCGCAAGAGAAATTTTAGTTAACTGAATTACAGTATTGGATTTGAGGTTTATAAACATTCACTCTATTCATATGTACCAGTATCATAATCACTGTTGTTCGGTATTATACAGCTGCGAGTTGTGTCGATGGCCGTATCCATTGTTTCTTGATGGATATGCACACTTATCAGCGTGTATGAGGATTGCGAGTTGGTGAATTCCTGGGTCTCTCCTACGTTGGACGTTAGGAAAATAGTCCATCCACTTTTTCGTGGACGCCGTTGGAGACCCCTGCGCCTATGGAATCACTTCTGGTTGGTTGGCTACCTCCCTCCGTGGGGCTTCTTGTTTCCCCTGCGGCTCGAGTTCGCATCCCGTTTCCTTCATACACCGTTGGCTTTCCTCAAGTTAGATACTTGCCCTTTGAAGAACTCCGCGGATGAAATATTCTGGGAGGTGCAGGTTACCGCGTGATATCGTATGTACAATGGAAAAGAATAGTGTATGATGCATAACACGAATTTAAAACGAATACAGATACACTCACTGTATATTTTTGAAACAGTAGTTGGTGTTGTAATGTGACTCACTCTTGAAGCGTATCCGTCAGCTTCACAGCGCACAGTGTATTGAAATATTGCGTCGGTGATGGAAATCACGTTATAATGTTCTTGTAGCTTATCTCTTCCTCAATTTTTTTTGTGGTGATTAATGATAAATCATCTTTGAAAAATCTTTTATCACAAAATAATTTGCGAAGGCTCTTGAGAAGAAAATCATTACTAATCTCCCAAAATATGCTTATTGGAAGACGAAAAATAGATTTGATGTTCAATTTACAAAGTGCTGTTCCGGTGTCTATTTTTAATAACACTGTGCACTCAGGAGACTTTGTTTTAATCACATTTTGTAATGCGAGAAAATAATCGTAGTGTGAAAATAATGGTAGTGTGCAGTTACATAGAATTTTGGTGGTATTTCAAAAATAATCTTATACTGTATCTTTCATTTGTTTAATTAATATGGTTACTCATGCAGAGCTCTAAGTGCTCAGCATGTAGTCATCAGTCAAAATGTTAAAGAATATAATACATTCTATAACATATAGCATATATAATTAATATAGCATTTTGATTCTTTGAAATGCTTCTTAACTTTATAACTATTGTTCTTTTGCAAACAGTTCGTGTCGACAACTTGCCTTGCAACACGAAATTAATCTCGGCTCTTTTTTAGTAGGCGTTTAATCCACTCGGTGGTTTCAGGGGTCGCTCAAGGGCCGAGACGATGGCAACATTCCCCCGCGAAATGCAGCAGCTGCATTCCAACTCCCCATTCGGGCACCTGTTCCCTCCACTACGTCGAAACTCTGTAGAACGCGCATTTACCGTGGCGTCCGCTTACTGCAGTGGCAAAACTTCGTCAAGCGAGGGCGAAGTTGACTCGTCCGCAGAGGGCGCGGCCCCGCCCCGGTGGGCGAGTTGCCACGTCCGCGCGCAGCCGCGGCCAACGCGCCGCTGCATTTCTCCCGCAGCAGGACAATCAGCGCCAGCCGGCGCGGCCCGGCCCTGCTTGCGGAGAGAGCCGGGAGGTGGAGGAGGTGCACTTGGGGGAAGAGCAGTCGTTGAGAGGAGGGTTGAGGATTGCTGGAGCGCGCGCCGCAGATGGCTGAGTCGGGAGAGAGGAATACAATATTGCAAAAAAAGGTGAAATGTGGAACTGAGGGTGGAGAAAATAAAGACAGGAACTGGCCCAAAAATGAACTCTAGCCTTGTTTTCACAAATGTCCTGACTGTATGAGAAATGCTGTTTAAAGAATAATATAATAATAATAATAATAATAATAATAATAATAATAATAATACTATGTTTGAAATTTTAAAGCAATTAGGCAAATAATCAGGCTCTTATCAGCCAGCAGTATTTCCTGCTCAAGACCCTGCTTTTATTTATTACCCGTGCCTGGGTGTAAGGGAGACGTGGCGAGCATGGCATATTCCCTTTACCGTATCCAGCACTCTTCGTCTGCCTGAGATATTCTTTCGTTACACAACTATAGAAACTCACACGATTGTAAGGAAAGGCTACAGCTCTATGTTTGCCACGACCTGGAATCCCTCCACGGAAAGAAAGCTAGCTAGCTGTCCATGAGCCAACCGAGGGACATAATAACAAGAAAAAAAAAACGAAACAAAATGCAAGTTGATTTTTCATTTTACACGCATATACCAGTTAAGAGTACCTCTTAAGTTCGCTAGTTGTGTATTAGTCAAGTCTTTAAATATTACAAAATAGAATTTCGGGATCATGTTCGAGGTCTGGGTCTCAACTTTTCTGTTTTAAACTGTGTATATATACTAAAATTGTGTGAATATAATTGTGATTACGAATAAAAAAGTATAAGATATATTCGTAATAATGTATTTTCATGAAGGAATATGTATTGTACATTCCAATGGATTTTCTAGTCTGGTTTGTATTTGTTCAAATTCTAGACTGTCTAGTTTGTTGTGTGTGTTCAAACTCTCGACTGAAATGGTCCGCATTCCAGCCGAGGTGTTTACAGCCCTCTGGCCTTGGCGACCTCTACTATTCGGGTCAGCTAATTTCATGTATTTCTTTGTTTTTACACGTTCCTATAAATAATATGAAATTAAAATCATCTCTCCCTAAATAAACTACTGCAACAGATTGTGGAAGTGAATACTGGAAATCTAATATTGTATATATGTAATTGATTAGGATGTCTCTGTAATAATCAGTCTCTTTGTGTAATCGTGCTAGAGTGCATTATGGTCTTATAAACTTATTCAACTCCAATGTTTATAATTCCGCCTCTTTTTTAATACAGGTGTCGGTTTTTGTACATTTTTCTAGAGCGGACATGCGGGTTAACAATATTCTTAAACAAAAGGTTTTATTTTGGTACGTGGTATTTATTACATACTATTCACAACATCTAGAGTAATGTAGAGATTATTGGAAAACATCTATATCCCCATCCAGTGGCCGCGAAGATTGGTATGTTTGACTTCTTGTAGTTATTTCGTTCGCCTGCCGTTTCAAGCTGGGCAGCCTGGACAATAATAGAATATGGTCCCGAAAAAGAATGTATTTATACCTCCAGTGAAATAGTTTGTAGGTTTCATGACCACTTCAGGCAAGTTGTATGTTGTCTGATATTAAAGTAGAATTCGAAAGGAACAATAGACATAGATAACCGCCGTGAAATTATTTTTAGCGACCATATGTACTTGTCTAACAGATGTCTGATGATTAGATAAACATGTGACTACTTATCTGGACATGTGAATCATAATGATACAAAGGTGATTAATTGGATGAATAATTTCTATGAGCGCCTGGGTGTATGTTTAAGACTTGGGGAACTTGATTAAAATGGAACAGATGGGTGAATATGAAAGAAAATATGAAATGTTTGTTGTCTCATACTACACAAATAATATGTTTAAATTCCACGGATGTGCCATTCAGGTAAGTGCTTCCGGAGCCCTTAATTTGGAATAATAACTCAACAAAATTGCTTAAAACACTAATTTTTTGATAACATTAATGGGACAGAGATACAATTTCTTTAAATTTTAAAAAGTCGAAAAAAGAAAAAAAGAATCGTTCAACAAAGATGAACACGTTCCGATGGTTTAAAGCGCGCGGGACTCCAAACAAGGCGGAAAGGAAGTCGAAATTCATGCTCTAAAACAGTCACTTAAGAACTGTAAGAAGTCTAGTTTCTATTTAATAATGAGAAGTCATACATTGTTGTGTGATTCCATTCTCCAAACAGTCAGTTCACCTTGGGCTCGCGTCCTCTCACTATCACATGGGTGACCGCGTGGTTCAAAAGGGCATGCGCACACGATGCGTCGTCCTGTCGCTGTCGTGCGAGTGATGCCCAGACTGAAACTTTCGCTTGAGTGAGGGATAATGAGTGATTTAATTCAGGGGGATAAACCTTACATTTGGCCTGAGGGCCAGAATATACAAAAACACCTCTTGGAGGGCCGCGACGAGATTATACAATTTTTCGCAGTGCCAGAAGCTGTACTTTGTATTACAACTGTAACGTATCTTGCGATTCCTCTTTTGAAATTTTTTGGAGTAAATTGCGGAATATCTCATGATATATTTTCGCTAGAAAAAGAATGTTCCGTAATCTGTACGTATGTAAATTCAGTGGCAGGCGGAAATACCGGCCCTATGGCCTGAGCCTCGTCATTAATAAACACATTATTATTATTATTATTATTATTATTATTATTATTATTATTATTATTATTACATTTAGCTTCAAAGGAGCGGCTTACCCCAGAAACCGACTCCTTTTTACCATATTCAATATTCATCTGCTAGATGAACTACGAATGCCAAAGGACAATCAGATTCTGGCATCAAAGTAAATGTTTCCAGAATTAGTCTTCACACAAACACCCCCCTTCTGAATAATCTGGCAGTGCCTAAAAAAAATGACCGAATCGTACTCGTATTGCTGCTCGTTTTAAATGCTTCAGCAGCAGGCAAAGCATCGCCCGTCATGAACTGTCACGATACCGGTAGTCCCTTTTCATTAGTCACCACAGCGCCAGGCGACCTTGCGCATTCTCTGAAGAAATGTGGGAATTAGAAGATCTGCTGTAATGTGAAAATATTTTAAGTATAATGTTGCGTTTGACTCCCTGAGCGGCAGAGAATACATTAGCGGCGGGCTACAGTCTATGAGGTTCTTATCGGTAAGAAACGTGTGGCGCTCAGCTCTTTAATTATTGTGTTGTGTGTTTGTCCGGATATTTGGTTTTTCTAAACGAAATACACTCGTCAGCCGTCCGTTTAGTCGGGTGCTGGGACGTAGAGGGTTGCTTGCCACTGTGCGGCGTCCGCATGGGCGTCTCGTGCGCGTGCGCGTGCGGGCCGTGGCTTCGCCGTCGGGGGCGCCGGCGCTGGCGGCGTGCCGAGCCGAGGGGGGGCGTTGGGACGGGTCGATGCCGGATGGCGCGGCAGGGTGGCCGGCGCGGGGGCGTCAGTGAGGGTTTCGTCGCTGCCGCCGCCGCCGCGCGAGTCGACCCGCACCCTCGCGTCGCCGCCATCGCCTCCGCGGTCAGCCACCCCGCCAGCCGCCGACCTGCAAGGTACACGCCGCCGCTTCCGCCGAAGCGCGCGGGCGGGCGAGCGTCGCGACGCCCTGCGGCGGCGGACGACGTCGTGCGACGGCCGGCGACACCGCGCCGCCACGTGCGAGGCTAGTGTTCGCTTCCTCAGAGGCGACTGGGCGTCGCGACGCTCTGCGACGTCGTAACGACTCTGCCCGCCGCCAGCGTGCTTGCGTGACGTGCTGCGTCCACCCCCCCCCCCCCCCGTCTCACCGCGCCTTGAATGGAAACCGCTCAGCTCGTTGCGTGTCACTCGCTGGAGGGGGTAGGTGATGGAGTGAGTGGATGTGCGTGTGAATGAACCTGCAATGGCTTGTAGGATGGGTTTGGGCTGGGGGAGGGTCAAGTTTGAATGGTTGATTTGAACGTTTATATTGCTGGAAGTAACGTACATATTTATGTGCAACTATTAACATAGCGTTCATCTGTCATGCATTGCGTTTATATCTCCTAGAAGGGAGGACATTTTTCTTGAATTTTTTTTCTCTTTTGAGCGTAATTTATATTATTGCTAAATTTGGCACAGATGAATGGTCAGGATGGTGGAGATATATGGTACTGTTCACGTGTCAAAAACGATATGATGAAAGAAAAAAATGTTAGCCTTAAAAGACGCACACTTTAAATGAACAATATATTGTCCCCAGAAATGTGAAACCTATTCTCTCATTTTCCCACTTTCTTTCGTTGTAGAGGGTTTTCGACACAGACAGTTCGAGACAGTTAAAACATATGGTTTTAGGTAAAGTAACAAAACTAAAGTAACGTGTACGTTGTATAAAGTATTTCCTTATAAAGTCGTTCCCTCGAGAGACGTCACATGGTCTTGCGAACAAGTCGAACTTGGCGGGAAAGATAATCTGTGCCTTACAGCAACCACCCAATGAAGTGTGTGTGCGATTGATGGGAATGGTGTCCGAGTCAATGGCGCCTCCCGTCACGCACGTTGTACGCGTCGCGCGGGGCTGCAGGCCGGGCCTCCTTTGTGCGGAGAGCGCCGCCGCCGCCGCCTGTGATATCGATCGGCGGCCGTGGCGGCGCGCTCGACGCCCAACACGTGGCGCGCGAACGGCGCCGCCGCCACCGCAGCCGCGGCACGACCGGGAAACTTGAAAAAGAAGATTCGAGAAATTGTAGGGAAATTTTTGAATTTTTTGATGTTACCCTTATTTAGCACAAAATTGCGCGAAAACTACTGTTTAAAAAATGTATATGACATTAAGGAAAGAACTAACAAATTTCATTTGAACAAAATATTGGTAACTAAATGTAAACGGTAGAGTTTTCTGTGAGAAGAGAAAACGGTAGAGAAACTTTATTTCACATTATTTAAAACACATGTACACATAATATAATAATGTGAACAAATTGCTGCTAATATAAATATTAACGGAATGTCAAGCAAGTCAAAAAATACATTTTTGTATTTTTTGAAAAAACAAAAGAATAGAGTTATATGGCATTTATGTCATCTTATAGAGTATATTTAGCACTATCCCTACCAAACGTTTAAAGAAAATATTTGGAGCAGTTTTTGAGAAAATCTGGTTGCGGATTTTTTTTTTTAAATTGCATATATTGTACGCAATATTGCGCGACAACTACTGAAATTTTTAAAAACATGTTCATGACCGTAACACAGGAAGTCACTATAGGGTTCAAATTGTTTTTGAAGGAAAAGTATCTTCAATTTTGTTGTTGTAGGAAGCCACCGAAAAAAACGCATACTTTTGGAATTATCGAAAATCCCAGTTAACCGTGAAAATCGGATCAATGCCACCTTTATAAGTCTGTTGCTCACTACTTACAAGAATTTAAAGAAAAAATTAGGAGTCGTTTCTGAGAAAATTTTGAAAATGTCTGGGAGGATTCATGTTAAGTACCCCCAAATTTTAAAGACTTGTTTTCAAAATCTCAAAGATTCTGTTCAAGCCAGATCGACACGGGTTTCTTCAATTTGGGAAAAATCGTACGTATGGTTTAGGCGCTAGTAGTGTTCACAGACACCAGACGGACGGACAGATGAACAGACGGACAAACGGACGTTTTGAAAAAAGAAAACACTTTTTCGGTATCAGGGGACCCCAAAAGGTGTATTTTCGTCGAAATCTCGAAATCAATTTTCCGCAGCATTACATAACTTACCCTACACTACGTTTATTACTTCGTATATACGTACGTATACGGAAAAGTAAAAATCACTATCCTCAACATTGTAGTTGTAGGAAAACGCCTCAAAATATGCAGTTTCGCAATTTTCGAAAAATCAGAAATTTCATGGAACATGAGAACTGCACAATTTTCTTAAGCGTCCGTTATGCTGTCCGAGGAAAAAGTTTAATCAATAATTTTGTAGCCATTTTTGAGAATTATTATAAAATGTTTTTAAAATTTCATGGAAAGTATCCTCAGAAATCAAAATACCCTATTGAAACTCCCAAAGCGTATGGTTCGTTACATGCATCCAGGAATATCAATTTTAGAGAAAATCAACTGAACGATTTTTGCGCTAGCCTTGACCATAGACGAAGACGAATAGACAGACGGACGGGCTTACCGACGGAGGGACAGACAAACGGACAGACGTTTTGTCGACAATCAATTTTTCGGTATTAGTCTTCCTGAAAACATGGATTCTGGCTACATCACGTGTTAAAGTAATTTACTTTACATAAGAACACTATTTATCCACCTTATCGTTGAAAGAGCCCGAAAATAAGAGTTTTTCTGTTGAAAATTCGCCATTTTCTGGCGCGCGATTATAATAATCTTCTCACATTCTTAAGTGTGAGAAAGTACTTTGGCCATTATTAGACCATTTTAAAAATGTTCCTGAGGCTTCATCTAAAGTATCCCCAAATTTTAAAGAATGTTTTTCGAAATTGCAAAGCATCGAGGTAGGACAGATGGACAGGGGAATAACGATTTTGGAAAAACTCATGCTAATAATTTAGGCTTTAGAGCTGAAGACGAACGGGCGGATGTTAAAAAAAAAAGTTGTTATCAGGGGCCCGAAAAGGGGAGTTCCGTTGAAATTTTCGAAATCTATTATTCACAGCATTACGTACCTTTTACGTATACAAGAAAGTGAAAAGAAATTGACTTCGAAATGTAAAAGCGCTCGCAAAATTAAAACACAATTTCGAAGGTACATATAGTCTTTTCATCCGGCAATTCTATTACACGGCATTTTTTTTTTGTTAGATAGTCGTTTGTCAGATCTCCTCTATTTGAAGCGCGTTAAAGCTCCGCCTCTCGTCCAGCTTAAAGATCGCCCAACTCACCACTGGCGGAGTGCGTTCGCCCGCGCGCTGCCACCTGCTATGTTTCGGCGGGGGCGGGGCGTCGCGCGTGCGCCGGTGCGTGGCAGCGAAATGCGGCCTCCCCCGTCCCCGCCTCCACCCCCGCTCGCCATCGATCGATGGAAACCGTGTTATGTTGTGTTGACCTTGCTTCAAGCAGGGATGTGCTCGAATGCGCAGGGTGAGAGATTTGGGGGAGTTAGGGTACTGACCACAGTTTTTAGAGTTGGATGTTTAATTATGTTCGTCTCTGCAATCCACCTGAAGGATTAGATGTCGATTTTTTTTGGCAGGTTTTGTTATGTTCTTTTGGCATGTAATTCATGTTTTATTTAATTTAGAGTATGGTTATAATGCAAGATTTTATTTCAAACATTTTATGTGTAATAGTTTGACGTGTAAACGCAGTTAATTTTAAGTAAACGTCAATTCATTAATGCTTTAGATAAAATTAAGTAAAGTGAAGCGAGGTAACAGGAACCCACAATTTTAATGTTTAATCTTGATACCCTATTACTGACTGCAAGTGGGTTGAAAAACACTCAAAATTTGTTCAGGTGGTGTAGATCAGTTTTCCTTAATGCTATAACTAATGTAGCAGTGCGTGATTTTGGTAAAATTCGATGTGCATATCATATGTGAATGAAAATAATTACGCTGTGATTGACCCTTACATTCAAGGGAGATCTTGTCAATTTCAGGAAAAGTTCCAACACTATACGATCTCAGTAGGTGTTTCATCCTGTAGACTTCGTTATCCCCTCCTTGACACGTCCTATAGACGTGTTTTATCCCCTCGTCTCTAGCAGCTGAATGGAATAAATTTTATTCTAGACTGAAACGGATTCTTCGAGAGCGTAAGGTACTAAAAAAAGCAAGGGTATATTGGGAATATTTGTGATTTGCGTTTTGTAATTGCTGCTCATAAAAGTATTATTTACAGGCTAAGGTTTTGCTGTCAAAAAATCACCGGCCTTTATATTTGAATCGAAAGTACCAAACAAACGTAAAAGTAGCCGAAAATTAAATCAGTAAATTTTACTATTCGTAATTCAGGTTGGTTTTTTTTAAATATAAATTGATATTGATAAATGTGTTACAATAACACCCGTATTGTGCTTGTGAAATCCTTGAAGAAGTTATTCGCAACTTTTCTACACGTCTTAACCTTGAAAAATGATGGACATTTTTCGGGCATTGGTAATGTAGGAGGAAAGAAAAAACTATCGAAAAAAGGAAAAACGGCCCAAGAAAAGATTTCGCTTAAACGCCCATTTAAAATATCATTGTAAATAATCGAGGTACAGAGTAACATTTTGTAATTGGTTTTATTGAGGTCATAAACAATGAATTTTATTGGTGTATTAACATCGATATTTAGCGCTCATAAAGCAATACACGAAGCTGTGAACAGAGTACCTGCCTGGCTTCAGGAGAGCCGTGAAGTTTGTTAACGTGTCAATTTTAGACGCTCGAGGGAATAATGTGTCCAGCACTTGATTCTATCTGCCAGGATAGATATAGAGTAATTGGTCGTGCAGCCATCTTCTAAATAAGTAATTGAATCAAAAGACCCAGTACGTTCACTTAACACTCTGTCGATATAGTTTTGGGGATATCTAAACTATCTCATGTGCTTGGAGGTTGTAATTTTTCTCTCATACGTTCAAAATTCTTCAGTCTTTCGTTGAATGTGAAAATTATGCGTGATTTGTAGTACTCTTATGCAGTGATTATCGTTACTGAATTTCAAATAAAAGGATTTAATGTTGACACCTCATTTTTAACATACATTCTTCGGATTTCAAAATACGCTCAATATGTCAACCATTTAAATCCAGTACAGCTTGGAAACTTTTAATTATCTTTGGCCCGTAATCTTACACATTCTCAATAAATCTCTTACAATTCTCTCTAATAAATTACATACTCTCTAATAAATTACCATTGGCATCAAGGTTTTCCAAGTGATAAATCTCTTACAATTTCACAGGATCTTGCAAAACTTTCAAAATGTGTCTACAGTGAAATAATTTTGTGGTTCTCACAGTTAGTGTCACTCACCTCTAAAGTCTATTTATTTGCAGTTTCACGCTTGCTCTCGCGTATAGTGAAAACTTAATGATCACGTTCCCTTTGGGAGTGAAACAGATTCATTTGTCACCGCCCGCTGTGCGTGTTACATAGCGCGAGAGAGAGACATAGTTGGAATATTCTGCGAGCGTCGCGTATTGCGCTCTGCTTTAATCGATCGTTATCCCTCGAAGCCCACGGGATGTGCTGCGCAATTAGTCATCATTTTGCCAGAAGCCTGTGATAAATGAACCCATAAAACACTCCTAGCTAAACTAGAGGAGTGACATCGTGCATTAACTTAATGCAACTTTATAAATATTTTAATGTCATATTTTTTAGTTCACAAGATAGAAACGTATCATGACGTTATAAAGAAAAATCTATTTTAGATCGTAAATGTTCTCTGTTTTTCCGAACATTGACATTTTAACCGTCTGTATTGTTATTAAATTTCTTTTGCATTAACATTGTGACATGAAATTTAGAGAAAGCGCGAACTAACGTGGACATATTTTTTTGGCAAATGTAGAAAAAAGAAAAGAAAAATTGTTGACGCATCAAATCGTGATGTCAGTTTGTGTGTATTAACCTTTTAATAATAATTTACCAACAGAATTGTAAGAAAATAAATATTTTTCAAGCAATATTGAGAGAGAAGCAAGAGAGAGAAATGTACGTAGAAGGTTAATAAAGAGAGAAGTAGAAGAGAATCGTAATAAAATGCCGTCAATCGTGAAGAGAGAGAGGGGGGAGAGGGAAGGAGAAAAGAAGTCGATCCAATCTGTCTGAACCATTCTCCTTAGCGCTGTTGTCGCTGCGCCCGAAGCCATATCTCAGCGATTGTGCGGGCGAGCAGTCGTCTCCGCCGTCGATTTGTCATAAAGCGCCGTTGGAGCGCCAGCGAAGCCCCTCCGCGAGAGTCTCTGGAGAGACCGCGCCGCGCGGATGCTCAGGCCTTTTGTCCCCGCGGGGCGGGGCGGGGCGGGCCGGGGCGGGGCGGGGGCGGGGCGGGGCGGGCGGGGCGGGGATACAGAAGCGCCGAGACGCTCGAGACCAGCGAGAGACGCTCGCTGAGAGGAATGGCGCTGGGGAGGAGGTAGGAGCGTTGACGTGAAGTGGAGATCTGGCGCGTTCTCCCTTCACTGCTTCACACTAGTGGCAGAAAGGGAGATGGAGGTAGTGTGTTACTGAATAGCGAACTGCCCGTGAGGTAAGAAACTTGCGTCGCAGTGCCGACCAAGTCAGTTGCGGGGTGACGACCTTCAGTCGGTTGACGTGGGTTGCCTACTCCCGCGATAAATATGGTTAAATTTAATTGTGAAGTGCTGCGAAACATAATTGTGGAATAGAAATAACAGTTTACTAAAGAAGTTTTCTCATTTCATTAATTTATTTAAGAATACAACAAATTACTCTTCTTTGTTTTCGAATATGCCACCGTGGATTACATTTATTTCAACGGTTCTTCTTTCCTTCCTTCCAATTTCTTCTTCCTTCAAAATTCTTTCATCCTCTCCTGATGTTTTTCTTTTTTCTCTTCTGTCCAGATGGCTCCGGTCTTTTTTAGGCACGACATTATTATTATTATTATTATTATTATTATTATTATTATTATTATTATTTGTTCTACTCGGCCGTATCTATTGCATCCACGGAATGCGCGTCGAGCCGCGGCCCTTGAAAGGGCGGGAAGGGCACGGAGGTTGACGTACAGAGGAGTGGCGGGAATGCACCAACGTCGAAGAGAAGTGGAGGCTTGGAACGTTGTAACTTGACCCATTCACACAAGTAGCTGCAAGGGGGTAGAGCAGTTCACCTTTGCGCCTGGTGATGTGGCTGAGGCGAAAACATATGGCTGGTTGCGAAAACATATGGCCACGTACGTAGTCTAAGTTGTTGATCTAACAATGAGTCCATCGAAAAGTATGAGAATAGTAAGTGTTGTGGAAGATAATGATAAGCTAAAATATAAAATAGTTAACAAAACGTTTAAATAAGAAATAATTTTCTCTCAAATCAACAATTTTCCAAGGGATGTGGGATTATTATAATGATTATTATTACAATTATTATTATTACAATATTATTATTATTATTATTGTTATTATTATTATGATTTGGAATTTGTGAATATGACGCATAAAAATATTACATTTTAACTTCATAATTTATGTAGTGTGATAAACATCAAAGTATTTGAAATAGATTATTAAAAAAATCAATATTTTGTCAATGTGCTGATCGTCTTAAAACATACGGAAAATTACTAGCAGCCACTAATCTGCTTGACCGTATAAGTTTTTCCGATATGTTTAAATCAGCGAAAACTGTAAAAAGGTACTTTAAAAAAGTGAAGTGGTCGATACTTTTTGGAGTTGTACCAAGTCCAAGAGTTTCAACGGCCTTGATACCTCAAGAGCGAATAATGTGTGATATCCATCATAATATTTTGAACTTTTATGACAAGGTTATCAGGGACGAACTTTTTTAAATGGTACTCCAGGCAACGCTGAACGATGTGAAAATCTGCACTCTGTAACTTTTTTTAGATAAAACAAGAGCGTACTAAATTATTCTTGAGATCTCTACTCGTCTAACTGAACGCTCCTGAGGGATGAGACACTTCATTTACATACTTATAACTTATAAATCATTCCGAGGAGAAAGTTAGTTTCTTGGGGGAAAGAACCACTTTAAATGTGTGAACATTTGCAGCAACTGTAGATTTCATTTACAATAGGACACCAGCGTGAGATTCATACTGTACATCTCGTGCGCAGGAAATATTCTTACACCTTAACACTTACAGAATCTTCTCACAATTAGTCCGTTTCCGGAGTCAGGGACGTATCGTGTTCATGATTTACATTTTTCTCTCGTATCTTTAAGTAATTATGCGCCGTGACTGCACTCCGCGAACATTGTACACTTTCTCCCATTTGGTGAGATGTGCCACCATCGACCTAGTGAGCAATGAAAAAAGAAACCTACAAAACTTATAATTATCACGCGATGAAATTGCATGTTGATGTGTCATATTTTAAATTATAATTTTTATTGCACGGACAAAATGATTTATGATTTATTACGGATTTATACTCCGAAAATATTGTGTGACTCTGAAACTATGCGAAATCGTTCGAAGAAAAAATGAGGAGAAACGGTATTACAGTTTCATATTGCGAAATATTATTTTAATGGGTAAGAAATGGGATTACACTTAATGACTTAAGAACACAAACGAAAGAAACACAGAAGTTCTTTACTTAAATGTATTGAAATTCTCTTTCTATTCAAAAGTACCGAAATTAACCATTGGGGCTTAATGGTTTACAAGGCTTTTTAATGTCTCTTTAAAAAAGTAAGCCAGAAATTGTAACTGATCTCAAATTTTCTAAAAATACTTTAGATATTCTTGCACGGAAGATTTTTTTTCGAATAAGGAAGGTTTTAATTGTAAAAAGACAATTCTCATGAGTCTGAAGATTAAATTGTAATAAGATTATTAAAAAATGTATCTATTAAATAAAAGGAATTTGAACACCATATTTTTTCATATATTAATTATTTAAATATGTCATTAAGGGAAACAGAGGAGTCATATCTTCACATTTAATCAAAAGAAGAAAATACAGAAACAGAAACTGGAGATTTTGACAGTGACTCGAGATACTTTTGAAATATCCGTAAAATTCCTTGCAAGCCAAGAAAAATCTTCTTATACTGATAGCAATCTGTATTGGACATATGTTTACTAGAGGTTTGTTAGTATTCCGAAGTAGGCACTTTTTGCACAGCGTGGTGCACCTTTTGAGACCGGCACGCACAAACAGGATCTTGAAAGTGATAGAAGAGCCCCACTAATTGCACTTATCCACCAGATTCATAGACCGACATCGAATGCTAATCGATCTCTAGGTCTTGCTGTATCGAATTTGTTCTCAAGAGCGGCTGCTAGTTCAATATTCCCATGATACAATAACAAGTAGTAACATTAATCTTTATTTATAATTTACATTGTCTTATTATAAAAGGTATGTTTATATAATAATATAATATTTATATAATTGTGTAATTGTGTATACACACAGATCAGTGGTTTACGAGCAGCTCTAGTCGAACAAATGCGATTCAAGAGGATGTGCCAATTAGGGCATTCAGCGCTCACACTGCCGCCACGGACCAGATCATGTTCCATTCCGAACTGGACGTTGTGCAAAAACACTTTCTGGACTTAACACGTTAATGGTCTCGTGATTAATTTACTGTACTATATGCAAAAACTTCCTAATGTTGTGATAACATCTATATCATGTTTCGATTTGAATCCTTATCACTCTATCCCTATTAATCCGTCGTTTCGTGACGTCGGGTGCTGAATGCCCAGATGTCATGAGCGAAGTCGCTTTTGAGCTTTGCGCCGGTGCATTAACGCACCTCCATCCCTACTCGGCCTCTCATCTGCCCAGTCCCATTACCCCGTACCGCCTCGCATCACCCCTCCCCCCGCGTCTCACCACAGCCACCCATTTGCGACTCTGGTTCGCCCCGCTCCGTTCAGCCCTCATCTTCCGTCCTGCACAACCGGCTTTCCACGCCTCACTCCCGCCCCCACCTCTCACAGCTTCACACCCGCCTTGTGATCACCTCGCTATAACTTTGCATCCCCCTCCCCCACATTGTACACTGCCCGACTCTCCGCCCCGCCCCCATCCCCACCCGCAC
>BOPP01000083.1:616369-651019 GCA_017312745.1 Gryllus bimaculatus
CGTCGAAATTGTCGTGAAGTAAGAGATTTATATGAGAACCGTTGTCTGCAGGAAGAATTCTAGGGGTAGGACAGAAATCTGCTTTTGATCGGATAGTGACTCTCCTGAGGTTTCTCCTAATTAATTACTACAAGGATTAATGACTGGCAAGTTTTGCAAAAAGAAGTCCTTGAATCTAACAAGGATGGACATCGAGACGACGGGCAGTGCGCGATAATTTATTCATTTGTTCCAGTCTATCTCACTTTACTTCTCTTTCTATTTCCCCTCCATTATCATTTATCTCACCCATCTCATATATAATGTTTCCCACTATCTTGCATTCCACAATTGTCTTATCATATAAGATGGTATGATAATATAGGAGGAGCCTCGGAGCATGGTTTGCTGCAGGATATGAATGGGTGTCCAGTCTGTAGGAAAGAAGTGCAATGGTTTAGGAATACCCTCAAGGCGACCGACGGCGCCGCATCTCACCAATCCAGAGGTTTGGGGATGAACAACGCCGACATCTTACCGCACTTGCGGGATTAAATGACTAAGCAGTCATTGATTTGTTCGGAAACATTAGTCAATCAAGACAATGATCAATCCAATTCTTTACAAAATAACTCCACTAAGCTACACACTGAGCGGAATTTTCGTTTGGACGCAGCAAGAAGTATAGTGGCAGCATATTATATATAAATATTTATTTTTTGTGAGATGAATAATTGGTTAATCTGAGGCTTCAGGCCACTGAAACTTTGGCATAGGGTTGCTTATCAATTGATCTCTTTATGATGAACTAATGTTATACTGCACATTGTACTGAGGGCAAACAATACTGGTTTCTGTTAAATTATATATCTTGTAGTCGACTCATAACTGAGATTACCACTATTTGTAGAGTTGTGCCGTGAATTTTCTTGTGCAACCACACGGTCAGATTAGTGTAATATTGCGAAAATATATGTAGGGAGATTAAACGTTGCCAAAAATTACCTGGTTCAACAAGATTTATTGAAAATCAATATTTTTTAAACAGACCATTTCTGACATTCTCAATAGAGTAAAGATGAAACAGCGGAAAAGTAATCTGTGCTCGGTTTGACACACGGTAACGTCCAAGACATGCCAGAGTTACATGAAGAAACATGTATCAATGTTCCACCGGCTCGTCTTCCTTGAAGTAATCAAATATTTGGTGGGTGAGTTGATCCAACCCTAGGCAGTTGCCACTCCAAAAATCATCTGGTTCTATAGTCTGCAACAAACCACTGAAACAGATTGAGATCTGGTTTCTCTTTTTGTTCTTGGCCTTGATTTGAAGAGCTATAGTCATTGAGAAATAGAAATTCAAGAATCCGAACTATGTTGACGCACCAGAATGCTAGCATATAAATTGCCCTGCGGCGGCCTGTCAAGGGGTAGCAAAGCACCATATGGTTCTTTGGAATCACAACATATCATGGCATTAGGTTGACACCTCAATTTTACCTCTCACAGGACTTATAGACTGGCAGAAGGCACCGGGGAAAAAAAAATCATTCCATTTCACTAAATTATTTTAACAATGCGATCTCAAAAATATAATTAGGTACTGCTCCTTTAAGTAAAGAACAGAAATGTTGTTTGGATTCAAAACAATCGAAAGGCAATATAATAAAACAAACTGCCCGAAATGATATTTGTAAAACTTGATTGGTAATATCATAAAATCATTCAAGGTCCGGGCTGGCACTTATTTCTTAATGGTCATCGATTTTGACAAGATTTTTATGATACAATAGTTCTTTCCCCCGCCTTTACTGAAGCTAGTCGCGTATCACTCCATAAATATACTCAGATCACACCATACGTACCAAAGGAAAATCTTCGTTTCGAAATTATAAGATTGCGATAGGACTCTTTGTGAAGAGAAGTACGTTAGGCATTTCAAATAGATACATAGCCTTAAAAGGCCCATTAAATCCTTTTGGTGACTGTTTGTGAAAATGCTACTAGATATCGACACGCTAATCTATCTCATTTTCTTGCATGTGGTGTCTTAGAGGAATAGTAGGTTTAGGACCCGACGCTGGAAATGAAGAGGGATTTAAGCACTGTACTCGCCCAGGTTTTGCAAAATGCAGAAAAACTTACATAGTATTTATTAGCGAGTATTACGAGTAATTGCGAATGTGAGCGTAAGTGGTTGCTTTGATCTGAAATAACGTATGGTAATCATTCGAGAGGCCTATTAATCAGGGAGAACGCTGCACGGTGATTGATCAACCTTTAACTACGAATGTAGAAGAAGAAAACACAACAGTCACGACTTAAATTCTGAGATTTTTAGATTTGTTAGTTTTTTACACGTATATACATCAGCAAGAGCTCGTGATAATTTAAATTATGTTCTTCTCTTTTCTCACTTCACAACTGCATCTTTTTTATTGGAAATTAAATAAAACAAATATTTGTTTCGATCATTTCACCCAGTGTAATAAGAAAACGATTGCATACACCAACAATTTATTCAGAGAATTTAAAACCATATTTTATTAATTTTTATAAAATATAAATTCCACGCATAACAAATTTTAATAAATTTTCTCTCCTCACACAAGGAAATGTCAAACTTGAATTCTCTAGATTTGCTTTGTCTTATCTTACCTTCTTCGTGTTCCTTTTGGGTATCAACCATACATGAGCTGGAAGGGCAAATCACTATTAAAGCACGTTGTTAGATATATCTTGTCAACGCAACTACCAGGTTCCTGCTCTGGGTATTTTCTGGTAACACAGTTCTTAATAATTTTTGTAAATTAATAAGCATTATATTATTCATATCGAAATATATTTTTAACTAGATGTGCATCTCTTTCCCGTTGGTCACACTATTTTAAGCAATCGAAAACATTTTAACTCTGAATTAATGACGTGGACGAAGCGTCCATGTTCGGTCTTCGCGAGATGGCGGAGTTTGAGTCCCGCGCAACAGTTTGTTGATCGACACTTTCTGTTTATGACATGAAGGCGAATAAACAAACAAACGTGGTATGCTCATGAAATTCAGTATAATCAGATCATCATTGTTCACTACTTCATACCAATGTCAAAAACCCAACGTCGTGAACCCTTTCGATTTTCTCTCATTATAATCATTTTCAGAATTAAGGGATGACCTGCACAAGTCCACTTAATGATTTCTCTATGCTTGATCGGCATTATCCGCGATAAGAATATTAATCCAATAATGAAGAGGGATCGAGGAGGAAAAAATTGATAAAAATAAATTTTTAAAAAAGCAACAGTGCTGTTTAGAAATGTAGCACTAAAAATTCTTCATTGTATGTCGATCCTTCCATTTCAAAATTTTCCTCGTCACGTTATTGCTCTGCGTTTCATCGTCAATCAAAAGAGCACTTGGGGCCGTAACGGACTTCGACCGTCCGGGCGAGATTCAATACGAATGAATAAGTAGACGGGAGAAACGGACGCAATTCTCAGCTAAGGGGAAGGGCGAGGACCTCCACCGGGCGCAGGAGGTGTGGCGCTGAGACCCTCCTAGCCGCGCCCGCTCTCTCTCTCCTCTCTTCTTCGTCTCTCTCATCAACTCGCTGTCTCTCTTCTCTCTTCTCTCTCTCATGCTCTTTCTCTTCCTCTTCTGACTCTCTCTCTCTCTCGTCTCACCACTCATCTTCATCTCGTCGGAAGGGGCCTTGGGCCACCTTGCCAGGGCGGCTGCTTGCATCCGTAAGATGAAATCAGAAGCGTTTACGCGCAATGGACGGGCGGTGCTGCGGGGTTTCTATCAAACGCCCAGCCGTATTTGCTTTCGGCTAAGAAAAGAAGCTGAAATCTCGCAGACCACTGAAGACGGTGTAAGCTTGTTGGAGCACGCTCGGTGCGCTCAAACGTTCAGATAGGTAGGTTCTTGCGATTAAGGCTTTTTTAAATTGTGTTTCTTCGTGACTTAGTTGCGTGGTAGTCACAGGTGAAACCTCAGGTATAATGAGTATAGATGATACTACCCTAAAACATCATTTACCATTTCAGAATTGTCCGGAGACCTATTAATCATTTCTCTTACCGCTTGAGATGTCAACAATTACCGAATAAGATTAAATTAAATCCAAGAAGAAAGAAAGGGGGAGAAAGGAGGAAGAAGAAAGAACTAGATAGAGAAGAATTATTCTCTATTTTAGGCAGCGTTTTCCAGAATTAAAACTTTCATTGAAAATTACGTATTAATAGAGTACAGCACAATACTTTACTCAATTCCAAGCGTAGATGCATTTTCTTCCTGAGGGGGTTAGGGGACGAAGAGCGAGAGTTCACGCCAACTAGCACATCTCAGAAACGACAAAGATAGAGGCAGAAAGACAAAGTCTCCTTAAGAAACCTAGAAAAAGTTTTCCCGTGGTTCTTTCGGAGCCGTATTGGACGAAATTCCTCGTCCGCGTGTTAACCCCGGCCTTTGGAAGAGCGCTCAGACCGTTAAGAGCAGCCGCCCTCGGCGGGCGATGCCGTACTTGGGCGAGAGCAGTTGGGAAGGAGCAGGCGAAACCGGCCGGTTACGGACTGCGGTAGCACGGAAAACGACGTTGAGGGGCGCGAAGACCAGGAAACCAGCACAGAGCAACGGGCAGACCGAAATAGGGGATATAGGACACATGGAAGAACTCTTTGGGGGAAATTTGCACGAGTTTCACCCGTAGTTTGTTTTCACCGCCCTCGGTAACCTCCGACGACAATAAATAGCATTACTGGCGGCTGAGGCTTGTTTCACGCAGTTGGAGAGATGTTTGGGACTGTCAATTTATTTATATCAACTGTAGTTTAACTAATAACAAGCATCTTAAAGGTGCCTGATTGTCATTTCTCATAAATTGAACTACGCCCAGCAAAAGGAGGCTAATGTGTTTTTGTGTAATTATGAATGTTGTGTATGTGAATGTAACTGATAGCTCTGGGTTGACCATTGATGTTTATGTTGAAAAGCTTCCAGATCCTGATAGACCTCAAGCGCTCTTCTGAAAATAACGCTTTAAATCGAACTTAAAACATAAGAGGGGAAAATGCCTCTTTAATTGGCTTCAAACTATTCGAGGGGGGAAATTACCTTATTTGGTTAAAAAATCTCAATTTGTATCGACGATTCTTTTTAATTTATAAACTGAATTCTTTGCCAATTTTCAGAATACACTTTAATTTATAACAAATTAGTATTTAAATATAGACCAAGTCTTTACTTTAGGGCAAGGAAATGTAATTCTTAGGGTTCCGATCTTCCAACCGTACAATTTTCGGAAAAGGTCGAGAAAGAAAGGGTCGAAAGGTCGAAGTTCGTGGTAAGTTTTGAGAGTTCGAACAAAAGAGATACACAAGCAGCTCACACGTGAATTTTTTGTCATGAACTGATGAATACAATAAAACTTTGCTTTAGTAAGACATTGTAAATTCATGAAACCAACCCACCAACTCACACTAAACAACACCACAAGAGAAGGAAATAAAATGCCGTATAAAATAGACAAAAAAATAGAATTAAAAATAAAAAAATAAATATAATAATAATAGCATAATAAAAAATATAAAGATGAATTAAAAATATAAATAATTATAACGATAAAGATCAGTCTAAGATGAACAGCAATAGAATAAATGAACATTAGAATAAATACAGAATAACACAGAAGAATATAACTCGATAAATGTATAGAATAGATAGATAATATACTATAGAACACAGAGATGAATTATTAGATAGACATTGTTAATTAAAAAAAAAAAAACGATCAACGAGATATATAAAATAGGAGAGAGACCAGATTTAGACCAGATTACAACAAAAAAACGAAATCAAAACAAAACTAGGATAGGAGATAAGACACAAGGAACAGATGCAACACATCAAACAAAACAAAAAAAAAAAAAAAAAAAAAAAAAAAAAAAAAAAAAAAAAAAAAAAAAAAACGTTCGCCTCTGCCGGGCTCCGGGCCGCCGTTACGCGGCAGCCGCGCCGCCGGGCCTCCCGGCATGCGCGGGTGGACCGCTCCGGCGTTGGCCGCCGCGCGCGGAGGCGTTGTCGCGGGTCTATTCCCCCCGCGGGCTAGCCCGGTCGGCGTTCCGACCCCCCCGGGCGGGCCCGGCGTTCGCGGGAGCTCGCGGGAAGACTCCCGGGCTTAGCCCGTAGCACAGCGAAGGTTCGCTTGGTGGTGGCGATATAGCTGATAGACCCTATGAAGCTTTTTGCTTGTTGTAATTACATCGCAGCGAAGAGTAGACAGCTCAATAATGAAAGATAGGAAGGCAGTAAAGTGCGGACGGACGTCCTAATTAGAGTGGGGAAGGGGAGCGTCGAAAATGTGTGTCAACAGACAACTTAACGCGCGACGAATACTACGGAGAACATTCAAGTCAGCAGATAAGTAAGGATGAAGAAACATGAAAAGATCGTATTAGGATAACTGTACGGGGATTTCTAATTGTATTGTGGGGGGGGTTGTCATGATTGAGTTCGACTGAAAAAGACAAGACCAATACGAAAGAAGAGAAGGTTAACAACGAGGAAGTAGAAGAAGAGAAGTAGTGGAAGAAAAGATAAAGAAGAGAAAGAAAGAAAGAAAAAAGGAAGCAAAGAGAAGAGAAGGAAAAAAAGAAGCAAGAAGAAGAGAAGAAGAGGAGAAGAAGAAGAAGAAGGCGAATAAGAAGAGGAAAGAAGAAAGGAGAAAGAAAAAAGGAGAAGGGAAAGAAGAAGAGCGAAAAAAGAAATTGAAGGAAAGTTAACGATTGTTTCACAAGAAATAAAAAGTAAATAACAAGTGACACACATAAAAGACCCAGCGGCATTATTATGGCGTACTTTGGCATGTTTATTATCCTCCCATCACCAAAAAGCCATATGTGAGGAGAAACCGAGCGCCTAAAAAGATGAGAAAGAACATCGTGGTATCTTCGCTGAAGGAAGCGTGGTGCGTGGATGGAAACATCAGTCACAGCCGAGGCGGGACGGCCGCGCGGGCGCGGGCTGCGTGGCGGCGGTGATTTGAATATTACCAGACGAGAGGCGTCGAAGTACCCACGCTTCGACCTGGTTGGTCCGGGGAGGAGGTGGGAAGGTGGCGGGCCGGTGGCGCTTGGGGTCGGGGGGGGGGGGGTTGGGGGTGGTGGGGGGGCGAGAAGGGGGGGGAGCGGGTGGGCGGGGTGGGGGGGGTCCGCGCCTCGCTCGTCGTGTCGGGCGCGTGGGGGGGTTCGGTGGCTGAGTTAGACGGCGACTGGTTGGGCACTCCCCCTCGGGGTCCCGGCGCCTCGCGTGCCCTCCGCTGGGGGGCCGCACATGCGACAGATTGTACACGTTGCCGGCGTCCGAATAGCCGCTGCCTGGGGGGCGGATCGGCTGCTGGGCAGAATGCGCAGAACGTGGGGGCAGGGGCGCTGCCCAGGGTGACTGGCAGACGTGGCAGTGGAGAGGGTGTAAGTGGGAGTGGGGCAGTGGGGAGTTTGGGGGCAGGAGCGATTGGAGACGTGCAGGTTCTGTGTTGCGACACGCAGCGGATGGTGGGGCGAGTGGCAGCCGACACACGCCCCCCCCCCTCCTCCCGGCCCCAACCGTGGTTGACTCCGACGCCTTCGGTAATTTCAACGCCGCGCCGCGCCGCGCCGGCGCCGCGCCTGGCTGTGTTCCCTCGCACACGCTCCTTCAGGAAGATACACGATGTCTTTCTCATCTTTTTTGCCTCGGGTGGGTAGGGGAGGAAAGTAACATGCAAATTACGCATAATAATTGCGCTGGGTCTTAGGGTCACTTGTATACTTTATTCTTGAAACAATCGTCTTCCTTTTCTTCTTCGCCTTCTTCTTCTTCCTCTTCGCCTTCTTCTTCCTCTTCTTATTCGCCTTCTTCTTCTTCTTCTTCCTCTTCTTCCTCTTCTGCTTCTTTTTCTCCTTTCTCTTCTCCCTTTTCTTCTTTCTTTTCTTCCTTTTCTACTTCTTCTTCCACTACTTCCTCTTCTTCTACTTCCTCTTGTTCCTTTTCTTCTTCTTCGTATTGGTCTTTGTCTTTTTCAGTCGAACTCAAATCATGACAACCGCACAATACAATTAAATCCCTGTACAGTTTCCTAAACGATCTTTTCATGTTTCTTCATCCTACTTATCTGCTGTTGAATGTTCTCCGTAGTATCGTCGTTAAGTTGTCTTGACACACATTTTCGATCTCCCCTTCCCCACTCTAATTGGACGTCGTCCGCACTTACTGCGCTTCGTATCTTTCATTATTGAGTGTCTACCTCCTGCGATGTAATTACAAAGCAAAGCTTCATAGGGTCGTATCAGCGTATATCGCCACCACAGCGAACCTCTCTCGGCTACGTCTAAGCCCTTGTATTTCTCCCTCTAGCTCCCGCGTAACTGCCGTTTCCCGCCGTGTTGGCGTAACTCGGACGGGGCTGCCGCGTGTTAATACCCTCTACAACGCCCCTCGCGCGTCTCCAACGGCCGGAGCTGTCACCCTGGATTGCCTTGGATTGCCCGTGCGGCGCGCTGCCTTAACGGCTGCCCTTAGCCCTGCGTCGAACGTGGTAGGGTGCACTGCTGCTCTACTCCACCAGTCGAGCGGAATCGCACTGTCCTTCGTCTATGAAACCGGGAGCGAATACAAGCGTACAAACATCTCGTGCATAGAAGTACGTACTACAGACATGTACGAGTATACTCGGATTCTGATGACATGTCATATTTTCATTGGTGCATTCTAGACGGAGCTGACGTGTAAATGAATGTTAATCATGATGTAGGTATAGGTGATAGAAATGTGTAGTTATTGTTTCATTTTTGTCATTATTACGCATTTTATTTCCTTTCCGTTTTTTTAGTGATTGTTTCATGAATTTACAATGTCATACTAAAGCAAAGTTTTTATTGTATCATCAGTTCATGACAAAAATTCACTACTGCAGTGGACTCTTTTTCGAACTCTCAAACTTACACGTAACTTCGACCTTTCGAACCCTTTCTTTCTCGACCTTTCGAAATTGACGGTGGGAAGATCGGAACTAAGAATTACATTTCCTTGTAAAGTAAAGACTTTATATTAAATATAATTTTGTATAAATAAAGTGTATTTAAAATTGCAAAATTCATTGAATAAATTAAAAAATGTCATACAAATTTGAGTATTTTTTTAACAAATAAGGTAATTTCCCCCCCGAATAGTTTTGAAGCCATTGTAGAGGGCATTTTCCTCTTATTTTTAAGTCATTTTAAAGGTTATTTTCAAAGACGTTTTAGGTCATCAGAATCTGAGCTTTTCACATAAACATCTGTCAAACTATCCAGTTACATTCACATACACACATTCATACATACACAAACACATTTACCTCCTTTTGCTGGGCGTAGTTCATTTATGAAAATTGACATCAGCCCTTTTAGTGTCTTGTTATAGTTAACTACATTGATTATTAAATAAATTGACAGTCAACATCTCTCCCTCGTTGAAAACAGACCTCAGCATAATGCGTTGATGTGTTCGGAGGTTACGAGGGCGGGAAAACAAACTATCGGTGACTCGTGCAGTTGCCCCTGGAGCTCAGTGTCCATCCCCATCGGTCGCCCGTTGCTCTGGTGCTGGTTTCTCTGTCTTCGCCCCCTTACGTCGTTTTCCGTGCTACCTGCAGTCGTAACGGCCGTTTCGCCTGCTCCTTCCCACTGACTCTCGCCCAATACGGCATCGCCCCGGGCGGCTGCTTAACGGCCGAGCGCGGCCAAAGGGCCGGTTTAACACGCGGACGAGGAATTTCGTCCAATTACGGCTCCGAAAGAACCACGGGAAAACTTTTTCTAGGGTTTCTTAAGGAGCTTTTCTTTCTGCTCTTCTTTCGTTCGACCTGTTGGCTGAAACTCTCGCCTTCGTCCCCTAACCCCTCAGGAAAAATGCATTCTAGTGCTTGGATGGAGTAAAGTATTGTTGTACTCTTTTACGTAAGTTTTCAATGAAAGTTTTTCGGAAAACGCGCCAAAAAAGAATAATTTCCATCTAGTCTTCTTCTTCCTCCTTCTCCCCCTCTTCTTCTTCTTGGATTAATATTCTTATCGGGATATTGGTGATCAAGCGTAGAGAAATGATAATAGGTCTTCCTGGACAATTCTGAAATGGTAAATGATGTTTTAGGTAGATCATCTGTACTCATAGTACCTGGAGGTTCACCTGTGACTACCACGCAACAATCACGAAGAAACACATTTAAAACCTTAATCGAACCTACTATCTGAACGTTTACCACCACGTCCAACAATTACCCGTCTTCAGTTGTCAAGTCAGCTTCTTCTTAGCCGAAAGCAAATACGGCTGGGGCGTTTGATGACCCCGCAGCACCGCTCCATTGCGCGTTAAACCGCTTCTGATTCATCTTGGCGCCTGGAGGCCGGTGCAAGCAGCGCCCTGCAAGGGCGGCCCTTCGAGAGAGAGAGAGAGAGAGAGAGAGAGAGAGAGAGAGAGAGAGAGAGAGAGAGCGGGCCGGCTAGGAGGTCTCAGCGCACCCTCCGCGCGCGGTGAGGTCCTCGCCCTTCCCCTTAGGAGAATGGCGTTTGCTCCCGTTACTTATTCATCGTATTGATCTCCGCCCGGAGGGTCGAAGTCCGTTACGGCCCAGTTGTCTCTTGATGACGAAACGCAGAGCAAAACGTACGGGAAAATTTGAAAGGAAGGATCGACATACAATGAAGATATTTTAGTGCTACATTTCTAACAGCACGTTGGCTTTTTTAAAATTATTTTTATCAATTTTTCCTCCTCGTCCTCCTCTTCTTATTGGATTAATATTCTTATCGGGATATTGCCGATCAAGCATAGAGAAATCATAATTGGACTTGCAGGACAATTCTGAAATGATAAATGAAAAATGGAGGTTCACGACGTTGGGTTTTTTGGACATGTATGAAGTAGTGAACAATGATGATCTGATTATTTCATGAGATACACGGTTTGTTTGTTATTGCCTTTCATGTCATAAACAGAGTGTCGATCACAACTGTGCGCGGGACTCAAACTCGCCATCCTCGCGAAGAGCGAAGATGGAGCGCTGGTCACGTGCATAATTCAGAGTAAAATGTTTTCGATTTTCTTTAAAATAGTGTGACCAACGAAAGAGAGTGACATCTATAAAAATTATATTTCGATATGAATAATATAATGCTTATTAATTTACAAAAATATAGAACTGTTGTTATCAGAAAATACCAAGCAGGCCTGTAGTTTGGTTGACAAGATATTCTAACAACGTGCTTAATTGTGATTGCTCAGCTCATGTTGATACCAAAGAACACGAAAAAGGAAGAAAGACAAGAAAACAGAGAATTCAAGTTTTACATTTCCTTTGTGAGGAGAGGTAATATATTGGTATGCGTGTATATTATAAAAATTTAATTAAATATGTTTTAAATTCTCTGATAAATTTGTTTTCTTATTACTACTGTGTGAAATGATCGAACAAATTTTGTTTATTTAATTTCCATAAAAAAGATGCAGTTGTGAGTGAAGATAAAGAAAACAGTAATTTAAATGATCACGAGCTCTTGCTTGATTATAACGTGTAAAACTAACAAATCTAAAATCTCAGGAATTTAAGTCGTGACTGTTTGTGGTTTTCTTCTCTAAGTCGTAGTTAAAGGTTGATCAGATCATCTGCATTTCTCCCGATTATGCCTGAATGACCTGTTTTTCAATAAACAGCCAGACATCGCAAGTTCTCTTACTGCAATAATACTATGAAGTTTTTCTGCAGTTTTCAAAACCTGCATACAGTGCTTTCCTCTTCAGTCAGGTTTCGTAACATTCTCCAAGAAAAGCAAGAAATGAGATAGTAGTCGTGTGTCAACAGTACATTTCACAACAGTTCACAAAAAGGTTTAATGGGCTTTTAAGCTGCTATTATCTATTTGAAATCTAACGTACTTCTCTACAAATTTCGCAGCTTATAATTTGTAATTTCCTTTTTACTTATTGTATATTGTTATTGATACTGGACTAGTTTCAGTAAGAAAACGATTTTAAATCGTGCATAAGAAATTGCGGCTTGATGATTATGATATTATCATCAAGTTTTACAAATATCATCTGGCATTTGTTATTTTTCCTTTCGTTTGAATTTCTGTCTTTACGCCACCAATAATTTTTGAGTAAATAATTGATGAAATGGATGATGTTTTTCCGTTGCCTTCTGCCAGTCATGTGGTGAGGGCACTAATGCATTATGTGTGATTCCAACCATAGTCTTTCGCCCCTTACATGGCGAGTGGCGATGTAGCATTCTGGGTCAAGCAGTAGTTCGGATTCTTGAATTTCTATTCTCGATAAAGCCTTCTCGCCAAGAAAAAACCGACCAACTTCAGTGGTTGGATAGAAATGATTTTTGAGACTGTGGTGGATCACTCACCACAAATATTTGTTACTTCAAGGAAGACGAGCATGAACGATGTTTCTATGAATTGCATGCTTCTTACTGTGTCAAACCGAAGAAGATTTACTTTCCGCTGTTTCATCTTTACATTTGAATGTAAAGATGGTTTTAAAAATATTTCAAAAATCTTGTAAAATTGGTTTTAAATATATTGCCAATAGACATCTGACCGGTGCACAAGAAAATCGGCACAACTCTACAAATAGTTTCCAGTTAAGTGAAAAAATATAATTTAAAGAAACAGTATATTGTTGCCAGTAAAATGGCATAAAATTAGTTCACAAAAGAGACAATTGAAAGCACCCTATTGCAAAGTCAGTGGCTGAGCTCAGATTAAAATTATTCTCTCACAAAAATAAATTTTTAATGTGCCACATCTCTTGTGCGCCAACGATATTCCCTCATGTGTAGCTTATGTGGGAGTTATTTTGTAAAGAATTGGATTGATTCATTGTTTGATTGACTAATGTTTCCGAACAAATCAATGACTGTAGTCATTAATCCCGCAAGTGCGGAGATGTCGGCGTTCATCCCCCTCTGGATGGTGAGATGCGGCGCCGTCGGCGGCTTGGAGGGGTATTCCCCATTGGCATCTCCCTCAGGTGGACACCGCCGTAGCCGAGGCAAGCTCCGAGCTCCCGAATTATCTACCAATATATGTAGTAGTGTAATGCAAGAGAGGGAAAGGGATATAGGAGATGGGGAGAAGGATATGGGGGGGGAGAGAGAGAGTAAGGAAGAGGAAGAAAATATCGCGCGCGGTCCATGCCCCGTTTGTTAGATTCTTGCAACTGCAGTCTCCTGATATTAATAGGAGAAACCTCAGAAGACTACCGATCAAAGCAGCCTACCCCTAGAATTCTCCTGCAGACAACGGGTTCTCATATAAATCTCTTACTTCACGACAATCGAGTGAGAACGTCCATGAATCCCATGCACTCGTCCTCTCAGTCTGCACCAGGCCTATTCCATATCTCGCGATCAAACGTGGGAAGGCGGAGTGTGGGAGCGGGACCGCCGCCGCGGCCTCGATTGTGCACCGCGAAGCTTCCGGCGCGCGACCCGCCGGTCGTGACTTCCGTTCCCGGCCGCTGCGGCCCGGGCGCACGCGTGCGCCAGGCGAGGTGCGTGCCGCGCCGTGCCGTGCCGTGCGTCTCCCTGCACACGCGCACGCCGCGGCGCCAGGCGGTCGCCGGCACGGACACGCCCACTTCTGCTCTGCTCGGTTCTCTGAAGAATACCCGAAATATCCACCTGCTATTCTCTCTTGTAAGGGGCCGTCCATAAATTACATAATGCAAATTTGGAGTATTTTGAATACCCCCTCTCCCCCCTGTAACGCGCCCACGAACCCCCTAGTAATTACGTAACGCCTGCAAGCCCCTCCCCCATTCCAAAAAGAAAAACTCATTATAAAGCAGAAACGAGTTATTCATTGTATTTGCGTTATACATTAGGATTTACTATAATTAACGTGGTAACTAGTTGGTGGTGCGGACTGCGCGTTACAATAATATTGGGGACTTTTTTGTAATGATAGAAGGACGCGTGGTCGAGAAAATTTCTGCCAAGCCATGCACATGGTATCTAGATAACGCTTAGGCTCCGAGTCTACTGCGTCAACTAATTGGATTCTAGAATATAACGTAGATCAGTTTTGAATGTTTTCTTCGTAATCTAAATGATTCAATCAATATATCATTGATGAAAAATATTTGCACTGATTGTATCACTTAGAATATAACTTCTTTAATTTATTACATTTTTAATTTAGTTTGTTGATATAGTAATGATTTAGTATAAGACTGAATAAAAGGAGTTATTTCAGCAAATGTTGAAAGATATTAATAATAAATGTCAGCATCACGTAACACTAAACTATGACCCCACCCCTACCCCTATGTAACGTATCGTAACGCTGCCTCAAACTCCCCTACCCATTGCATACTACACTACATTACGTAATTTATGGACGACTCCTAAAGAACGGGGGGCGATCCGATCAGCTCGCTTTCGCCGGGACATGGCGGGCGCAAACACGGGCGCGCGAGCGGACGGGCGTCGTGTTTATAACCTTAAAACTACTTCGCTGCGGTGTCGCTTCGCTGCGGATCTCGAATTACATTACGAGTCTCTGGTCTTCGGCGTATGCGATTAACGTAAAATATCCTTGAATCTATCCTGCGCACTTTATTCCAGAAGTGTTTTTCTTTTCTCCTCAGTCAAACATTCAATTTGACAGTTTGCTACGTGTGTTGAAGTTCGTGACAAAGTCGGTCCTTCATCCTACGCGTCTAGTATAAAACATCGTTAAGCCTCTCCAACGCATAATTTATAAAGGCTTATACAAATGACTTTTTTATTAATTTAAAGGCGCTTTTTCGTTTGAACTACAAAACAGAATGCCTTCGTTCCCGCCACTTGTTCCTCGCTTTCGTACATCGGTTTCGCGACGTTGCAGTCGATTGCTTACCACAAGCAATTAAGTCACTATACAACATACATCGGGTGTTTGACTCACTACAAAGTAATGTTTAAAACTTGCTTAATCGTAATAACGCCCTTATCTTCGTCAAATAGCAGTGTTTTATCTACTTCGCGCATTTTATTGCAATTCATTTTTCTCATCTCCTGTCTGTTGTGTATTATTTGTTTATTTATTTGTATTATATGCCCATTGATTGCACGTGATGTTTGGAGGAATAGAAGAAGTTCATTTACTGCCCTGGGACTGGGAAACATATCAGTAGTTGAAGAATCTGGATTTTGATTGCTTGATGTTTTTAGCCACATCAACATCTATGGTCGTTAGTACCATTATTGTATTGAATGTGTAATTCCGGGAGGTGGCTCTGATCTTCCCTCGCTGGATTGCAAGATCTGGCGTCGACCTACCTTCCGTTAGCGGGGTTTTCCCCAGCCAGGTATCTCCCGTCAGCGGGGCACCGCCCCAGCCGGGACAATCTCTAAGCTCCCGACTAATCTTTCAGACACGTTTGGTAGTGTAGTGTATGTGAGAGTAAATGTACGTAAGTATAGGGTGGGGAAAGGACCAGGAAGAAGAAGGAAAGTGAGTTTCAGATCTCTGTGTAAAGGCAGGTGGGTACGCCTTGCCCGTAGCGAGTACCTGGGCTCTAGGGCTTTACCAAGCTGTCAGGCAAGGGAGCTCGACCCAGAGGGGAGCGAGGACTCCACTCCGGAAGACGGGTGGACTTCTGCAAGAAGGAAAGGTCGCGCGCGGTTCATGGCCCTTTGGTAGGGCACCGCTTTGGAATTTGCCTGCTATTGAACGGAGAAACCATGGAAAACTACCGACCGGAGCAGCCGGCCTTACCAGCAAGCCGACATTCTTCAAGGATGTATAAGCACGAGGGCCCTGGTGCCTGGCTCGAAGAAAGCGCTTACACCTTTTCGGGTCACCCCTCCGAAAATCACAATCATAAACAACCAATAGTACCTTACATTCAGCACTGCCATAGTGCGTTCGAATATTTTTTTAAACATTTTCTTCGGTTTGTTTCTTCCTCCAGTAGCATTCTAATGCGTATGGTTTCTGGAATTAGGTGCAAAAGACGATGTTCTTATAGATAAGGATACCGTACTGTCAATTCGTTTCCGTAAAAAAAAGAGAGTTTATCATGATGGCTTCTAAGTGAAACCACATAAATTCAAGAAAATGTGTCCGTTACAAGTTCGCATGTGTTCGTTATAGAGAAAGTCCACTATCGTCGTATTGTTCCGAGCTGCAGCGAGGGCGAAGGACCCAGCTCAAAGGCGCCGCCCGGGGGTGGGGGGCTGGTGCCTCCCGGGTTCCCTGTTTGTAGATGAGTGTTTCCCCCTTGGTTGCATCGAATCCGTAGTATCCAATACCTTCCACAAATTCTGTATTCGGACAGGTAGAATGCTTACAATCCTTTTCGCCGTACTGGTTTAGAAAGTCTAGCCGAGCGTCGCGTATGGTGTTTCGACGAATGTGACGTGGGTACAAGACGCCCGCGTCTCCCCCTTGGGGCGCCTGGCGGCGGCGCGTGGGGCGTTCGGGCGCGTTCGTTGAGCGTGTCGCGCGGCCTGTTAAGCGGCGCCCGACGCGACGCGGCGTCGTTGATTGGGTTAGCCCTCAGCCCCCGCGCGAAGCCCTACGCGCCTCACGCGCCCCTCTCCCACCCCACCCCACCCCCCACCCGGGCGGCGCCTTTGAGCTGGGTCCTTCGCCTTTCGCCGCAGCCCGGAACAATACGACGATAGTGTACACTCTTTATAACGAACACACGCGAACTTGCAACGGGCACATTTCTTGAATTTATGTGGTTTCACTTAGAAGCCATTCATGATAAACTCTCTCTCTGTATTACGGAAACGAATTGAAAAGAGTACTCTTTTCCTTGAGCTTCGTTATAGAGACACACACCTACTATATTAGATTTTAATTAAAAATTGAATTTTCAGAAATCTCACTTTCCTTGTGCCCCAACAATATGTGCTTCGACATTCGTATTCTTCATAGAAATACATTTCGCAGGGTCGATGCAAACTTTCATTGTGGTTTGTTATGTCGTGTCTTCACCCCCTCCCCGTAGCCGTCCTGTTTCGGTTGCCCGGCCACGTCTCCACGCCCTCGCCCTCGTCCTCGCGCCAGCTGCTTCGTGGGCCTCCGCGGGCCGTCAGCTGAGCGCCCCCCCTGCCCCCTCCCGCTTCCCTTTGAGAAGCCAGCGGCTGCGTCCGGAGGGCGCCCTTTAAAAATCCCCCCCCCCCCGTGGGGACACAGGGCTCGGCGGGAGCGGGAGCGGGCGCTGCTTGTGGGAATCTGTCGAGAGGGAGGTGCGCGTGAGCTGCCGCACGCAGGCGACACGCACACCGGATTCCGCGCGTTTTTTCTCTCCTGTTATTGAAGCGGGGAACGCTATTGTAGGAAACGCGGACTCTCGCCCAGATTGAAACGAGATTGCTTCAACCTGTGGCAAGGAACTAGGTGCCCGTTTAAGAATTCATGTGCTGAGAGCGTTTTGAATATCGTTTTATTTTTTAAGACGTTACATTTCTTGAAGTTGCTCCGAAATGTAACAACTGTTCTTTAACGCTAAATACCCAGAAAAGCACATACCAGGGGCGGTTCATTCCTATTTGAATCAATTATTTTGGAAGTGTGGTCAGTTAAATCTGCTGGTATCATTTTCTAGTCGATTGATTAATTCCGCTTTTCGTTTGTTACTTTTGCGACTATTTTTGTGATAATTACCGTGATCTGCTGTTACAAGATGTGACTTCGATAAACAGAACGTTTATCACCCACGCTGCTAAAACATACTAACTTCGTGAAATATTTTTCGGTGTTTCCATAATGTGAGTGGATTTGCTCATACGTACAGGCTTTCATCTTAGTAGCATTTACGCTATTTTGTGTCAGTCTCTACAAAAGTATTCATTTTTAAGCTCTTGTCCTTCTTCCGCCTCTCGTCTATGCAGAAACTTATTACGTATTGGGTCCTTTGTTCCATTACCACAATTATCACCAAGAGAGAGCAGCAAACGTATTTCATTCTTGTGTACCTATTTGCAGGTACTTTATATCCTCTTCTGCTTAATTTTTACCGTTTGCGTCGCTGCATAACTGTGTTGCTTCAGGACCTGGTTACATAAAATGTTTTATAAAATATTTTGTAACATGGCATCCGAGAAGTACACGTAGGATATTGAGTTTTCCGGACTACAAAAAAAAGCAAACGAATTGTTGTGAATTACACAATCTCCTGGGAAGTGGAAAATGCAGGGCACGGAAAGTGCCTAATTCATATTGTCTATTTTTTTAATTAAAAATCAAGGGACCCATTTCGAACAAAGGAAATTGAAAGTTGCCTTGTCTATCCTTAAATAATGCTTATACGTTTTCAGGTCTTCAGTTCCTGTATTCCGGTTCCAGAAATTAACGTTTATTTGCTCACGAGGTGCGACCCAACAAACGTTTCCGCTTTTCCCTTTTGTTCTTCAGCATAGTTAAATTCGAGTATAATGTCGCACCAAAAGCAATGATTTGTTCATCATCCATCTTAATCGCAAGCAAAACAACTTGAAAATTTGACACAGTTTATTTCGTTTGTCAAAATTCTTTGCCAAGTTCCCTTTGTCAAGGTTCAAAGATCTTCAGACAGAACTTTTTGTCAAAGATATTTTACAAACTTCTTTCAATGTGTAATATCCGCCATTGTGTCGCGCGTGGAGACCCAAATGCTCTCTATTGGCAAACGTTGTATGATCGTATAGTAGTAGTTCATTTCGATTCAAGAGATGTTGGAATTTTTCTAGTGCTCCAGTTACGTTTAGATTTTCAAATAACTGAAAATTTACTCTTTCATTCTTTCAATAGAATAGTGGAAAGTCAGTTTATAGATCATTAAAGTGCTTCCCAATTTCTATATTTTTGAATCTTTGAAACTACGGCATAGACATCTACAGTGAATTTAAGAATATTCATGTACATCTAGAATGAATGAGGGGTTCGAGTCCCGTCGGTGACAGGATTTTCGACACTACCAACATTGCTAGTATTTACTAGACTGTATGCGCCCCTGAGGAAGGTCGCAGAATGGTGACCTAAACCTCGGCACCTTCTCCATGGACGCGGCGTCACCCGGACAGCCAAGTAAATACTGACTCCGGCCGCGGAAGCCTACGCTCTAACATTGCTAGTGTCTGGGTCGAGTTCAGCCTCCGCCTGGAGGAGAATTCTAGAGGCTGCTACTCTGATCGGTAGTTTTCTGTGTTTTTTCCGATCTACACCAGGGGAATGCCCTAACAAACGGGGCAGGGACCGCACGCGATATTTCCTTCCTTATTCTATCTTCCCCCACTTACACATACCAGCATGCACTACACTAATACACATGCCGGGACACTGGTCGGGAGCGTAGAGCTTGTTACGGCTGGGGCGGTGTCCCCTTGGTAGGAGATACGTGGTGGAGGAAAACCCGCTAGCCGACGTAGGTGGCGCCGGATCTCGCCATCCAGCCGGGGAAGCCCATCGCCACCTCCCAAAACATGCACTACACATATGGGACTACTGACCTTAGCAGTTGACGTGCCCGGAATCACTAATCAATTAATCGTCAGTAAAATCTTTCGTATCCCACTGCATTGGCAGTGATCATGTGAAAAATAATCATGAATTTTCTTACACCTTTCATGAGACTCGCTCTAGTTGTGATAATTCATTTTTGTCTCTAAAGTTCGAATATGTACATTTGCAATAATTGTTTATTTGTATTTGGCTTTTCTGTTCGAAAAGAAATTAGGACTTTCTAGAAAGGTTGCCTCACACTACTCTCATTTCGTTTCAGCCAAGCGTCCACGCTTTCCGTGCGAATGTGTGTCAGCGTAATGCAAAGTTGTCACTTTTGCGTTCTCCTGGACATGAGCTTAACGGACATCCACAGCTCAGGAAGTGTCCGATTCGGCAGGTCTTTCTCCGTTTAATGCAATTACTCCGCTTCCTTTCGTGTTCTCCCATCATACGACTTCTCATGGGTGACGTTGCTGACCCAGTGTCAGCACGGAGATGCCCCATGGCACTTTTACATGGCTTCAGCTTGCAGCTTTGTCTATTGCTGAAGTGCTGGCAGTATCGCAGTCTCTTGCGAAACTATCTGGGGTTGTTTACTTTTTTGGGAGCTCCTGTAACAATGCTTCAACTAATTGAATGAAAACGTAGAAACCATCTGTAATTTTCTGTTTTTTAAAGTTAACATTCTACTTACCTTTTTATTTACAGCCTCGAATTTTGAAATGTTTTACCATTACATATTGCTCCAATACAATGTGTACATATAAAAGTGAAGGAACTCTTCATGAATTAAGTGTAATGTGCCGTAAAGATCATAAAATAAAGATTTTAATAAATAATTTTTGTCTTCCATTTCCTCTTTGTTCATTATATATCTGCTGTTGTAATCCTACGATTCCAACGTAGAGCTGGAGTAAGTGTTTTCCAGAAAAAGAGAAATCAACCCACGTTTTTTGGTTAGTTTTTTTCTCAGTTTGACGCTTTCATTTTCGTTTATTCATGTTCATATAAATTGATCATTAATATTCAAAAACGTTTTATCGAGTAACTGTCGAATCTAAGTTTCAATAATCGGAATTGAGACAATGTTTGTATAATGGTTGATATCTAGTTCTATTTGAAATGGCAAAGTAAAAATATCCCAGTTCGTAAGAATAGGGTTTTTTTTCATCTGATGTACTCGTCTGACATTTTGCTGAACTGCACAAGTGACCTTTAAATGCCGTTCAATAGAAGGCTTGAAATTTCAGCCAAAGGCGAATGAGAATAACGCAAACAATAGTAAACAAAAATATTCGAGATTAATATGGAATTGAATTGGGAATACATTGCATGTTTTGATTTATCGGCTTATTATCGAGATTTGAGAAGAATAATTGGTTATTGGAATGTAAATAAAACGTAACGGCCGATTGCAGACTGCAAATGCATTGGGTAAAACAAAAAAATTAAAACCTTTTTTTTATGGAAAGACTGTTTATGAATAAATTATTCTATTTAATCGTATGAAGGACTCCACTCTAGATTCTCCAATGCCGCATCAAATTCATTCTCAGAAATAGAAGATTTCATTGCGACATTCCTTGTCACAGAGTAAAGCAGAAATGTCTCCGTAGTTCAGTGCCATTTGTTTTCGCAGCACCACAAAACTCGCTCAAAATATAATATTCGGTAAGGATAGCATGTCAGTAAGATTATTTTATATTTGTGGAAAATGCGGCATAGGACTACCTAGAGGCATGCCTTTCATATAAAGCGAATGTTCGGCGTAATGGCATTCATAAATGAAAAGTGGTTGTTGCAAAATGGACCAGAATCCATTTTGATAACTACGTTAGGGAACCGAAAGTATTGTCTAGGGATTTGCTAACCCATTTTCCGGTAATACATTTTCCCAGACCAAGAAAGCATTTGGAAGGTACTTATTGCTCACAGTTTGTATAATAGGTCAATAGTGTGAATTATTCATCGTAAACTTTACCTTGATGTATAGTCTTATAGTCCGCCCCCTCCCCCCATGAAATTCATGTCAAACGAGACCTAAAGACTTATTCGTTGAAACTCTTTTGAACTGAATGTCATCCCTTCTAAATTATTATCAGGAATTATTAGAATTTCGTTGAAGTCAAATTAGGGGAAAATCCAACAAAAAATGATAACTCAGTGTAACGGTGTTGTTCAACCATTAGCACGACTTCCCCATATCGAAGTTTATTAAAGTGAAATGAATAGCATCGTGAACACACAATGTTGAACATACTCAGCACCTAATCCCTGCTTACAGGAGTGTGAAACCGCCTGAACTTCTCTTCCGTGTACGGTCGCCTCGACCCTGCTCCGCCTCGTAACTCGACACCTGCGAACCGCGGAGGCTGCCCGCATGGTGCCACAGCCGGCTGGGCTGTCTCAGCGGTGACTAGGGTTATGCGCGGCGCGTTGTCCCAGGCGGTTTCGGCCCTGGGCCTCGGCCACTGCGAAGTCACCGACGCACCCGCGGGTGGTCGGAGGCAGGTCAGGTGACAACGAGTGGGAAGACGGATTAGGCCTGCGGTGGGCAGTATTTGACAGCGAAACTGTGACCTCGATCGAAGACGACAGAGATGAACCAAAAAGAGAGCACAAAAAATTCAATGGGGGGACTCAGTTTTGCGAATGGGTTAACATCTGGTACATTGCAGAGATAGAACAATATACCCGTATGTGACATCAAAGCAGTTGCTAATTGAAGACTGAAATATGTAGCTTGTGTAAGGCGTGGTGGCTGATAACGGAGGTAGAGCAAATGAAACGAAAACGAGGAGTAGGGTACAATGTGAAAAGCAGCTGCCTTGCAGTGTCGTGGCCACTATAAATTACTGTAACTTCATGACAGTGTTTTGACATTCAGTTTCAAGACTTTGACCTTTTGTTATGCTATGCGTCGTTAGTCTTTTAGTAAATAAATTGTGAACATTTTTTCTCTGCAGCGTTTTGAATTTTTCGAGAAATTCTGCTTATTTGCGTCCTGCAATTTACGATTCACGTCTAAGCGAGAAACTCGCTTGCGTTCCTCGTGGTATGGGAGAATGTTTGTTATTCCCTGTGGAATTTGCCGTGGACGCAACAGGTTCATCACAAGTCTCTTCGGAATTATCCCGTTTCACGTGTCTCATTCCACCGTTGCTCCATCATTGCACTCCCATGCTCGACGTCTCATCATTCACTGTCTTCGTCTTGCGTATTGAAGTCTTGAAGAAAGTCATGTTTGTCGATGCTAAATAATCTTTATTGCGCAGCACATCGAGAGAGAAAAAAAGTTTATACAATTCATTGAAATAACTATAAAATGAGGTTATGTATTTCAAAGAAGAAAACTATTGAAAAGGCTTTGGCATTTGGGGGGTTTGCGTAACAAGTAATATTGACATTACTGTTTTATTTTAAATTCCTGTCAGACATAATTCATTAAAATATTCCTTCTTTCTGGTATATTTCTGTCTGCTTTTATTCTTTCGACTGATTGTAATAAAAGTAGTACAAATCCTACGCATGTGGTCATTGTAAGAGGAGTGGTTGTGTGAACAGTGAAGGGCAGAATTCGCGTCAAATTTCACGTGCGTCTTTCAACTTCAGGCGTGCAGTTCAACTCCCGTGACGCACCCACAAGACACGTGGGCCTCGTCCGATTTCCCTTCCAGGGACAGGCCCCTTGCACGAAGGCTTGTCCGTGGACGTGTCTCCCGGGTGTGTGCGGAGCGGGCGGGAGGTGGGCGGGGTCGATGTGAGTAACACGGGTCCACCAGCGGCGGGGGGAAGGGGGGGGGGGCGACAAGCGATCCGCGCTGCGGTCTGCGGCGACTGTCGCCTCGCGCCGCTCACTTGTCGCCGACCCCGCCCACCGCCCCCTCCCGCTATCCGCTGCCGGCTTCTGTTGCGGAAGGGCCTCCATTCATGCTCCGAAATCGGCTGCTGAGTTAGCGCCTCCACAGCAGATCCCGCAATTTCAGCTTGCTGAAATTAATGCAAATTATAAAAGAAAAAAAGATTTGCTCAAAACCTGCTCCAATTTTTATCTTTAAACTTTTTTCATGAATACAACAAGGAACGCTAAAAATAATAGTGCATGTCTAATTTTTGTTAAAATCTCTGAATTTTTAAAAATTGTGAAAGGAAAAAAATGCGAGAAAGTTGGTGATCTTGGAGCTCCTCTTGTCCGCTTTGGAAATCTTACTAATATTTCTGTACAGACTTCTTTAATGTCCGTATTTTTATCGTGCGCCTCTTCTCTCCCCGTCCCTTTCCATCGAGCTGGCTCGTCAAGCTCCGGGTGACACCGGTTGCCGTGCACAGACAGACATCCCCTAGTTTCGCAGCATCCAGATGCCCGCAGAGAACCATCGGGCCAGGGCATTCCGTTACAATTAGGATTCCGTGCTATATCAGTTACTGTATCGGGCTGTTATGCCCAGGTTTGCTGGTTGGCGGGAACAGGAATTCGATTAGTAAAGCAGATCTTCATCTTCCGATCCGCTGACCACTTAAGAAGAGGGTCCAAAGATATCCTATACAAGAAAAACTGATGTGCTACAACACACATACTTTCCCGCGTGATTGAAAATAGTTATGTATATATTGTAATTTCTTGCATACTAAAAACTGTTATATCTTGAAAATGTCTAATTCAAATGAATCGCATTTCGTGCTTATCTGCATTTATTTCCATTGTCAGGAAGAAGAGTCATTTATTTCTTTTAGAAATGAAACGACCATGAATAAATTTAAATGTTACAGTATTTACAAAACATAATAGAGAAAAGCAAGAATAATTTCACATAAGCCTACCTTTATTACATTTGATGAGAGCTTTCAATTATTTAATACCATAATCAGCGATTAAAACTTCTTAAAAGATAGAAGTGTGTACAATTTATTACCTACCTTCAATCCACTTCTCTTCATAAAAATATTATCTACATCATACAATAATAATGACCAACAAAAGGGAGATGAATTCGAAGAATTTTGAAACCTATGTGTTGCTGTTTTCCCAACTGGCAATGCCTGAAACGAAGCGTGCGAAATTCATCGCCACTATCTTTACAGTTCTTTGCTACATACGAGGATAAAAATGAAAAAAGAATTGAAGCCGTTTCCGAGAAAATTGTTTAAAATGGTTTTAAAAACGTCTATGTTTCATCTAAAATTACGCAAAAAATACTCTTTATCTTCGAAATATTGAACTTGGCCTTTTTTAAAGAACTGTTTTTGATGAACACATTTCAGTAAGAAAAAAATCTTAAAAATTGTAATTGTAGGAATATACCGAAAAACTGTCGTTTTGCAATTTTCGAAAAATCATTTTTGACGAAAATGAGACCTGTACCATTCTCCCAAAAGTTCTTCATATTATTCAACAACAACATTTCATCAAAAACGATGGAGCCAATTTTTTGAAAATTTTGAAAATGTCCCAGGGGCTTCATGTTCAGTACCTCCAAAAATTAAAATATCGGTTTCAAATTTAAGGGGCTGCGACATCAGCCAGATAAATTGAGAAATATCAGTTTTGGAGAAAATCGTCTGAACGGTTTAACCGCTAGCGTACTTCACAAATGGACAGTCAGAAAGGCAGACGTTTATCATTCGATTTTGCGATGTCAAGGACCCATAAAACATATACTCTGGTTACATAACGTGTTGGAGGATTTTTTTCTAAATTTATCAATTGGATTTATCCACTTTTTCGTTACTTAAGGTCTGGCGATAACAGTTTTTCCTCACAGTATTACATAACTTTCTCATATTAAGAAGTACGTTCTTAAGGGCGAGAATATAAAAATTATAACAACAAACAAAACTCTAACGATTTAACACAAAATTACTCAAAAACAGCTTTGGAATTTGTTTAAAGACGTATTGTTGAGGTATAGTTGAAAAGTGAGTTTCGAAAAGACGTATTGTTGAGGTATAGACGTATTGTTGAGATATAGTGTATTAACAATTATATCTCTACCTTCGAAATTAGAAGTAAGACAAATTCGAAAAAATGTAACTTTAGCCAGTTTTGAAATTGTATTGCTTTTATTAAAAAATTAGATAATACTATATATTGAAATGAACTGTGTTCTATTCGATCAAAGTTATTAAAGAACAAAATGGAGCCTTTTTTTAGAATTCAGACACGTTTTTTGCATATTTTTTAAAAGAAATTGTAATTAGCATTCAGGATTTATTTTGAAGGACATATTTTAATAAGAAAAGAAATATCTTCTACAAAGATGCCGTCGAAAAAAAAAAAAAACTTTTGACATATTCAAAAATTCAGAGATATTACTGGTAATAGGTCCTGCCCTGTTTTTTAAGTCAACTTTGTAATTCTAGAAAAAATGCACATTTTTGGCGATACTTAACTTAATAACGTTTCCTAAAAAGCACTCTTTGAGGCAGTTTATGAGGACCTTTCGGATCTTTGAGATTCTAGATAAAGTGATTGTAGAAAACCATTTTGAAACCATTTTGACTTAAGTGTGAATATTTCATCAAGTCCCATGATACGTAGTTTTGCTGTTGAAAATGTGTAAAAAGTCTCGGTCTTGTGTGTAGTTCTAAAGGTGTCGGTTATCTTACGTAAACCTGTCCGGCGCCGGTTCGTCGTTTTATGCTCCCGTCCGCTTCCCCTGAGCGCGGCTGACCGGTCCAAACCCGTTGAGGGGAGCAAATATCGCGGATCCCGAAGGACGATCTCAGCAGGAAAGTTGCCTTCAGTTTATGCATTCATATTGCGTCGTGTTTCGTCATGCCATTGCCACTACTTGTTCAACTGTTAACTTCATCTCTAGATCTTCATATACTTTATCTAGTTCCCAATGTTGTACTAGTTTGTGCATTTAGGTTTTTCACAATTTCCATCAGTTAATATTGTTGCGTAATGAAGCAGATTTGTCGAATGCTTGGCACGATTCGAATGTTGCGTAACATATTTACATTACCATACCCGTTTTGGCGACGCTCAACGTAATGTTTTCTAAATGTACACTTTATGGCAATTTATAATAATCTTTAATCTTCTCTTTTCTCCATGATATTGTCTTTTGTTCTTACATTCTTGATCAACCACAAAGTAGCACATAAAACCTGTAAGAGTATGGCGGTTTTGTCCGATGTTATGTGCATGATAATTACAAAGGTCCAATCGGACAAATTATTTTTCAATATTTACTCTCAGCAGTCAGAAACTTTCAGATATAAATTGAAACGTTATACTAAATTTCCAGCTCCCTACTCTGTCAACACATCCTTAATTTAGTCTTCCTGAGGAGAAACTCCATGCTTACAATAGTGCCTGAAAAGTTGTCGACACTCTCCCTCGTCATGAAGATTTCGACTAGGAGAGGGAATTGGCTTAGAGAACAATCGCAATGCAGAGCTTCTCTTGTTTCATGCACGTTCTCCTTGTCATTTGTTCGTTGTTATTTTTCGTTCTATTGCTCTGCAGCAACAAAAACGCTGCTGAACAACCACACAAAATTGTTTTCCAGACAGTAGCACGCACACTGCTCAACTACAGCATAAAAAATACTCTCGTACAACTCTGCAAAATATTAAAGAATTGAACATAAAAAGTCTTCCCGAGTACTGTAATAATGAAGTATAGTTGTATATCTACAGGTCAACAGTTATTGACCTACAAGAATATCGAAAATATTGCCGTTCCTTAACGCAACACCAATACAACAAATTTGATGACGGGCGGCGTTTTCTTTGGAGCCTTGCTGTCTTGCGATATCAGCTTTGTTGTAAGTAGTGATGTTCTTAAGCTAGATAATTCAGTCGATACGCACAGTATGAGAACAGTGGAGTACATTTCATAGTTTTATTATTTCGTGACATACAATGTTTTAACTCAAGCTGTATCACAAAACACATTGTATCTGATTTCAAAGAAAAACTGGATGAGAATCTGGGCAAAAAAGTTCAAAATAATCTAGTGTGTGAAACACCTCTTATTGCAAATAAGCACTTATTTATGCATATGTATATATCGTTGTCTGTATACGTACTAAAAGACTGTAAAGGATATTAAAATATGTTAAATGTGATTACAGAAAGCGTATATAATCTAATTTGTGTGAAATTATAAGTAAATAATTTATGTAATAGTGTAGAAACCATATGACCTATATTGGATATAGTTTTCATAATAACTTTTAAAATGTAGAACTAACGCCTACGCACATTGTTTTTATAATATGCATATATTGCGTAGTTATTGCCTGAAAATCAGAACAAATAATTACACTAAAATATGAAAAATTCTTGAAAAGAAACAGTAATCTAAAGTTTTTTTAAAAGTTAAAATAATTATTTTTTTAAAAGTGTGTTTTGGCATGTATGGTGGAAACACGGCATATTTTTTTTTAATTTCGTATGTGTACGTGTGTCACTTTTGTCATTCACTTAACGTTTTCGTTTTCATAGTACGGAGAAAGTTATGTAACGTTGCAAAAAATCGATTTCGAGATTATAGCAATACACAATTTTCTCTCTCTCTATTTGTCTTTCACATGTCCGTGAACAACACTAGTGTCTAAACCATACATAGCATTTTCGCCAAAATTTATATTCCCAAATATATGGCAGATGACGCGTCTCCACAAGTTTCAAACGAATCTTTTAATTATCGATGTGCTTAACTGGAACCCCCTTGGACATTGCCAAAATTTGATCGAAATGTATTGTAACGACTTTGATGCTGAATGATTTCTTCTCAAATACAGGCAGCTGCAGAGCGGGCCTCGTGAGTAGCGCCCGTGGGTCGTGTCGTACCTGCACACCCTGGATTCGCCGGAGCGCAGGCTTACGTAAGGGGGTTCGCGAGGCACCCCGCGGGGGCCCCGGCGCGCGGAGGCAGGCAAGCGGACGGGCGGGCAGGCGGGAAAGGCTCGGCGGCGGCGCGGCGCGTCGCGGGGCGAACAGGTCCCGGGACTCGCTCGGGCGATAAAAGACGCTGGCTGCGGAAGGCGGTTGCGCTGGGATTGTGTCTGTCGCTCCGCGTTTCACTTTTTTGTTGTTTTTTTTTTTCATTTCCTCTCCACAGTTCTGAGGAGGCGTCGATTTATTTTTGTGATTTTGGTTACATTACGCTGCTATCTTATGGCTTAAGCAGCTAAGATGGGAGGGAGGCCTTTTCTCAATAACTATCTAATATTAACTTAATTTTAACTTAAATAAAATTAATCATGTATTTTGTAGCACTTTCCCAAGCTTAACTTGAACATTTTTTTAAAATGCTTAATAATGTTTTTACTTCTTTCTTGCTAATTTGTTACTTTGTTTTCTGCGTTATGTTCGCATTCGAATACATGGGTTGAGCTAAACAACTGTCTGAAGCTTGAAAAAATCTCGGAAAACACAATGGTGTGAGTAATCGTAATAAAAAATGTTCAAAACTGGCAAGATAACAGAAAGGTCAGAGTCCTTCGTCGTTTTTGGAACGTCTTCCTGTTACTTTGCAGCATCTTTACAGTTTTTTAATGCTTTTCGAAAGACAATCTCTAGAAAATGAGGATTTTTAGATATCACTTACTAATTCCGATACACCCATTAACGATCAACTGCGACGTAAATCAACTCATCATTACATTCCAAGCGGACAGTTATTTGAAGCACAAAATGCGAGGTTTTTCATGTCAAAATTCTGTGATTCCACCTACTATTCGAATTTTATATCGTGTTGAATGACACCTGGATTACTCATGAATCGGATATGCAGCGATACTCGTAAATATTTATTTTACACCTCCGAATTGTTTACCTTTAGAAATCATAAAAAATAGTAATGGTTTCTTTCTCAGTGATGCATTATTATAAATAAGTTTAAACGAACATGACGAATTAAGATATAAGTGTTTACCAATAAAAAAATATGATAGACCGGTGGCAAGTGATATATTGGAGCAGAAGAGATGCAAATTGAAATCAAATGAGGCGTGTGTAAACAACATCACAATTAACGAAGCATCTGGCCCTAAAGCTTACTCCCTAAATAGTTTCGCTATTACGTAAGATCTACCTTCCAATCTGCGAGATCAAAGAAAAGTCCAAGATATCTCGTTGCTGCCGCGACCTGTTGCGTTGAGATCCAAGTTGCGTTGACGTCCATTCAAGTGCTATTCTTACACACGTATCCACAAAATAAAGGTGTCTATGCGAAATGCTTGGTTTCGGCTGCTGGAATTTTATTTGAATTCGGCTATCCTGGAGACAGCAGGCAATGAATCGTGCAATGAAATGCTGGCGATTCAGCCATGAATACGGCCACGTTAGGATCGCCGATGGTTACCTAGCACAAAACGCGGCGACGCCCAGGGACACCATTCGTTACTATATTTTCGCCTAAAGAAAGTTACGGCCCGTCCCGTGAATACACGACTTCTGACGTCACGAGCTCGGTATAGTGAAGACAACACATGAGCTAGATATTGTGGAGATATCGCGAAGTTAACGAGGCAGATATTGTGCTATTAGGTAGTTGGTTGATTGATTGATGTTGTCAAGCACGTTAGCCGTTAGTGTAAGGTAATGTCCAAATTTCTGCTAATTGGGGTACAGCCGGGACAATTTCGAAGTTCCCAATATGTGTGATAGTTTTGCGAAAGTTAGTGTGCGTGGTTAAGGGAAATGGATAGATCAAGGATGAGGAAGGTCCGGGGCCCATTTGTTAAGAAACTGATCAGGTATTCGACTGGTATTGATGAGTGAAACCACGGAAAACTACCAATCAGAGCTGGCAGCCGCTGGAATTCTTTTCTAGACACCCGCCGAATTCGACTCAGCTATCTAAATAGAATCGAACATTTGTCACTGTCAGGACTCCAATCCCACGATCTCCCGGTTAGAGACGCCATAGATACAACGATAATGCTGACTTTGTGCTAACGTCGGTTAATCTTTGGATCAAGGGTAGCGTCCCAGCTTAATACCTAGAGGTTCTCGGATTCGATTCTCGACACCTTAACAAATTGTTAATGTACTTAATAGATACAATTATACCTCTTACACTCTTCGGGCCGTATGCAGGATTTGTGTATTTTATTTGAAGTTGCCGCGCCTGATTTCAGACGCCAGCCATTAGCGACCTTTATTTTGCCCGGGGTTCCGCATGAGGGGCGGGCTTGTTGAAATGGCTCGGGGAGAGCGTAGTGTGGCGTCGTTAACACGAGGGCCAGAACCGTTAGGTCGGTGAAAGTACGCTGCGGGGGAGGAAGGGGTTGAGCGTGAACATCCGGGAGTTTGCGCTCGGGCGGTTGACTCAGGTAGTGCCGCAGAGCCAAAAATACCGGAGGCTGTAAACTCCGAGGATGCTGCCGGCAAGCCTCGTTTACGGAAGCAGGCAGCCAACCCTAAGAATCCTGTGTGTGGGCGTAAACCAAGGCTGGCCTGCGAGCCTCGCGCCAGCCGGCGAGCCTACCTATGAAACAGTGGTGGGGGTGTCAGCCTCAACTATTTAACGCGGCGCCATCTGCGCCCGCGTTCTCATTCAGTTTGCATCGGGAAGCTTGTACGTGTGTACAATGGGTGTAGGAGTGTGGGCGAGATGTCCGGAGAGTAAGGACCAGACAATCTCGCGTGCTGTAGGCACACGGTCGCCACGACCGGGTTAAATTTTGGCGTCAGGCCATGTGACGGTAATTGTCACGGGACCGAGGTCCAACAGCGCGCATCACGCGTGGCTTGTGTTTTCTGCGGTAAAGCAGTGTTCTGAAAGGAAAAGGTTGCCGGAGTGTTTTAATATTAGCAATTCATTGTAACTTGTACATAATCTTTGAATATATTATTTTTATTTTGTTATTGAAATTTATTTCTTATTTCACTACGTCACAGTAGCTCAGAGCTGTGGCTCCCCGCGCTCAACCAGGATCCGCGGCGATCTCTCGCGCTCTCCCCCGCGTGCGTGCGCGCGCCTCTGCGCGTGTAGTCACGAGTGTTGCGCCGCGTGCGTGCGTGCGTGCTACCGCTCGCGTGCGGCTGTGCCGGTGCAGCGGGGGGCTCCCGGCTGGCTAGGTGGCGCGGGAGAGAAGGCGAGCGGGTTTTATAGCACCTGCGGAATGTCGGCCTTCGGTTGGGGGACAGAGGCACTTGTGTTTAGGGGGCGGTACAGGTCGAGGGCGGTGAATTTAGAATGAAAAAATACTTAGAGAGCAATGTTGCCGAATTGCTGTATTGACAAATCATCATTTACTCTTCTTACTGTTACGAAATGTATGACCGGTTTCGTAATTCCCAAGGCATCACGAGTTCTGATGAAGTGCCTTTGATGGAAGGACTTGAGCCGTAGTGTTAACGCAAACTCTCAATGTTGGACTTGCCTCCTTCGTCTTCTCTAGCACCAACTACCTCAAGTGTTATTTATTGGCAAGTTAAGCACATTTTCTTTGTCTTAAGTGTGCAAGGTTCTTATTTTGTCTGTTGAATCGGTATTTAAAATTCACAAAAAAATGATGAGCGTGGGATATGCGATAACCCTTGAATGCCGTAATTATAAAAATCGGAAGCTTTTGGCACTTTGAATAATGTTTGTTTATATTAGCTCTTTTCCCAATTTCGTTTACAATGAATTTCCACTGTAATTACAGATATTATAATATGAGTTCGAAGAGTTGGTATGGGCACCATGGTCGTTTCGCTGTAATGAACCGTTTTCTCAAAAGAATAAAATATGTTATTTTTTTGTGGCTGAAGGCAGATTTTTTTTTTCCGCTGAAGGCAGTTTCCCTGACTGGGAGGATTGTAAGATATACACTAGACAAAAACACAGTAGCGAGTTTCTCTGATATGGAGTTAAGAGAACGCGAGGCCCTTCAAGACAAATGGGACAAATATCCATGCTTCAGGCGGGATACAAACCTGCATTTAAATCCGTCGGGTCACGCTCTAACGTCTTTTTTCTTTTTATTATTTATGATCGCATGAACTTCTATGTCATTAGCGATCAATATTGCGTGTAACGGTATGGTAACTCTGAGGATGACACGATATGATGATGCTGATGATAGGGAGTGAAAGGACGAACACAATACAACCATGCCCGAGGCGGGACTCGAACCCGCGATCTTTCAGTCTGAGATCGCTACGGCACTACTGCCTTAGCGATCTCGGCCATCCGGACCGGCTCTAACGTCTTTGGCCCTGCAGGTGAGCGCGGATACGTTATAGGTGTCTACAGAATGGAGCAAATGGCTTTGTGTGTGCAGCCATTGCTCCGCGCTGCCCCGGAAGCCCCAACGGCGCGTGGGGTGGCAGGTGGCCGAGGGGTGGCGCCGCGAGCAGCTGAGAAGGCCGCTCCCAACAGCTGCGCGCCTCCGCCTGCGGTTTAAAGGGCCTAAGCAGCTGCCCTCCTCCTCGCCGTTGCCTACGCGAAGATTTCTTTTCTCCTGAAAGCAAAGTTGTGAATAAGGCCTGAGGATATTCTCAAATAAAGAATCGAAGGCCTGAAGATGTTCTTAAATTTTGTCGAAGAAAAACCACGACTTTTTTCGGGTACAAATTACGAAAAAAATTAAATTTGTGAATTGGCGTAATTGGGGTGCACTTCACGTCAACCGTGTGTCGTGTGTGCTATCGCCTGGCCACACTAGCCGGCTGTCAGAATTGCAGTGCTCTCGCTGTTTGAAAATACCGCTATTCCAGAGATGTGGAAAATGCGCAAAATGTTGTAGCGACATACATCCCGAGATGAAATTGGAAAATTACAACCCCCCTCCCCACTCCGCAAAAAAAACGTAACACTGTCTGGAAATCTATGTTTTCGACTCCCAATCTAAGCAGTGTGAGGAACGCACAGGGTGTATTTTTCCTCCTCTTGAAACGACTCGCCGTATGATTTGTCCCTGGCTGTGAACGCTTCATTTCCGCGAGTGAGGACGCCGCTGTCGTGACCTTTGGCTTGGGCGTGCTAGGAAGCGGAGAGCGCTGTTGGGCGGGTGTTTTGCGCGGCGCACTGGGAGGATGCCCGTTGGCTGCCGCCGAGCGGCGCGGCGCTCTTGTTTTGCGGCGCTCCGAAACGAGACACCGCGCCGCGCCGCGCCGCAACCTCCCGCAAACACTGTGTCGCCGCCGTGCTAGACATGCGCTCTGCTCTGGTCGCTCGCTGCTGGTTAGTTTCACGTGTTCTGGGAAGCTGAGGGGCAAGCTACAGCATTTAGATTAAACTTCAGAAGTATGGTCCTCACATAGATTTTTTTATTGTTTTATGCCGCTTTTTAACTACTCGATCATGTAGCGATCACCTTGACAAGCACACACAAACATGCAGGCCAGAGGTAGGATACAAACACGCGACCTTTCGAGTCGGGGCAACTACGGCCGTATAGCCGTAGCGACGTCGGCTATCCAGGCTGGCATAGAGATCTTTATGACCGGAAGCCTTTTCCGCTGTACCTGTGTGGTACGGTATAATGGATGGGTGTCAAATATATATTATTTGAATTATTATGAAGCAATGGCGAATTGAAAGGTAAGAGAGAGGGAGAATTCCAAGACATTGCAAAGTCGCTTTGACTACCAGAAATTTCAAATCCATCGCCCGGATAGAAGGGAATTTGAACCCTGGTATAAAAGGTGGAAGGTGAGCAAGAGTCACGCCCCACACCCCCTCACTTCAGCCAATGTATCAAGAGTGTACATTTATATGTAACGTGTTAGTGCACTCGAGAATTTTTTTAAATTTTAAAAGGAAACCTGATTAACTTGCTCTTATGCACATGTGATTTTTTTGTTTAATTTGACCAAGTATGAGCTAGTAGAAAAGCGTACGTGTAATTACGGATATGTTGGCGAACAATGTACGAGTAGTATGTAGTTACACTACGAATACAACCTTATAAATAGTACACGCGTCAGTAGCTATTACATTGTCTTTATAGGTTTTCGAACGTTCGTTTAGAAGTTTCGTCATGCCTTCCCTAAAGTCTTCTCTGCTGTGTTCATTTCCGAACACAACATTGACGCAGCAGGGCTCGCTGCCGTGAGAGCGTGGCGCGCGCCGGGGGCCGAACCTGAGGCTTTCGTGCGCGGAGGTGTGGCTGAGGTGCGTGGCGTCGCGCGCCGCCCTCTCGCGGAACGAAGCAGCGGCTCGCGGCCGCGATGACCACGCTGCGGAAAAGGCCTCGCGCTCTCCCTTTCCTCTTT
>BOPP01000083.1:651051-727691 GCA_017312745.1 Gryllus bimaculatus
TCTCTCTCTCTCGCTCGCTCGCTCGCTCGCGCGCGCGCGCGCCTTTCTCTCCGTGGGGTGGTGCTGCTTCAGCTGCAGAAGAAACGGGTCTCCTTGTTTCAAGACTGGTTTTTGAAACATATTTTAGAGTAAAATAAATGTTATCATGGGGGCGGAGGGGTTTGGTACCATGTGCGGGGAAATGGAAGGGCGGTAGGGGCAGAAGGGGCCCTCTGGACCTTTTTCTATTCTTTGAAAGGCGGAAGAGAGGGAGCAGTAAGGGCATGGATGACCCCGGTCATGGCAAACAGCAGTTTATTGGGGTGGTGTCGCCACCTGACGTAGCCCAGCCTCGGCGAGGTCTGTTCTCCGGGAGAGCGACCTTGCCGTGGCCATCGGAAGAGTTGGCGACACTCGAAGTGCACGGCGGTTAGGAGCGAGGGCGGGAAGCTAGCTGAACCCCGGACGGTCGGTCTGAACAAGTTGGGTAGAGGAGTGTAGTTATAGCCGATCTGAACCGACGGGTGAAGGGAGGTCGGCGGGGTTAGTTTGGGCCGATCTGATCCGACGGAAGAGTGTAAGGTCCGTGCACACGGACCTCGAGCAAGACCACCTTCACCTGCGAGCACGGCCCGCGCTGAAGGTGGCCGTGCTATGAGCTCGCAATTAGCACTCGTCCCCCCGCTAAGCGGAGGTCAAGCTGTTACTGCTAAGACGCTCTTTTCGCGGCGGAGTTACGTCATAGTGCGTACGCGCCACCAGCGGTCTGCGGCCACGCGACAGTATAACCACCAAGTGTAGATTTTAATAGCTAAGATTTAACCAAAGGAGACTCGTGGCTTAGTGCCTAGCGCGTACGCCGTCCATCAATGGCCGACTTCCATTCCCGGAGAACCCATATTGAATTTGTGGTCGACAAAGCGAGCTCTTTAGAAGGGTTTCTCGGGGAACCGGCCAAAAACGTATTAGAACTTTCTAGGTTTGTTTTGTAGGTTGCGGCATAAAAAAATAATTCGTTTGCCATTCAGGGTCACAAAAACCTTGATTTTAAGGCTCTAGAACGTGTTTCTGAGTTATGCGGGATGGTAAAATGTGTGGCAGTGTAATGTGTCTTGCGAGTTGCATTTATGCCTGATTCTCCACGTAACTCATAAACTGCTAACTTTTGTGTAACTATCAAAAACTGTCAACTTTCCATCGCTTATTATATATTGCTTGATCTGAGAGGATTGCTTGATCTGAAAAACTACCTGTAAGTTTCTCTGTTTCATCAGCTACAAAAGCAATAAAAATCGAAATAGTTGGAAACCAAATGGTCATTAATTTATTTTTTCTTGTGTAATCCAGGGTCACATTTTCGTTGCAATCGCGTGCGCAGCGCATCTAATGGACGCGCCGTCGTGCAGTGAAGGTCGCCCGGATTCATTGCTGGTTACATATTCGACAGGTTCCCAATGCGACGATCCTATGTACAGCGCCCTTTACGTAACAACAAGCGCGCTTTGTGCGATGGGACGAAATTCTTTCTCGTTGCAGTTTCGAAATGGAGTTAATTTGAATCATATTTGTGAACTCAAATCCGAGTAGATCGTTATGTCATTTGTAGGAATACCAGTTGCTGTAGATGATACATTTGCTTTTTAAGATTTTGCACAAATTGTTCCAAACATATTTTACCTCTGATGATACAAAATATAGAGAGTAAAACGTATCTAAGAATTCATAATAAATGATTTTTCAAAGTGATATCTCAATGAGTATTTCGCTGGCTATGCATTATTGTTTATATATTCTGTTGACGTAAAAATACTATTATTGATAATTTGGATTGGACACAGCTCAAAGAATACTGTAAAACTTTTCTAACGTCGTCTGAGCACTATACATTATATCGAAGACGATCCATTTCCGACCACGTTAGCAAACGTAATGAAATAGAAAAAGAGAACTTGGTATTGCAGTATTCTTGATTACTCTTTGTTTAAATGTTGAATGCAGAGAATGTTATTTGAGATTTTTTTCTTTTCTTGAGCAATATGCGTACTTCTTTCTGGAAAACCATTTTGAGTGGTTTTGTTCAGCGTTTTCTGCTGCCGACCAGTAGTAATTACTAATTCTTCCAACATTGGAATTGGAGTGGTGCCTTGCGCCGATTTAATGAGAGCAGTCGTGAGATATTGTTCTTCTTTGCACGTAACTAATTTGCGTAATTATTGGATGTCCATTTAGCACCCGCATTTTATGCAACTTCACCTTAATTCCCCTTCCCTTCACATTAAAGAATATCTATTGTACCCAGTCAGCTTCCGCGAAAACCTGTCTGCTCCACGCGGTGGTCGCTGTGGAAAGCGATGTTTCGCGAGAGCGCCTCTGCCGGCAAACGAGTGGGTTCCGCGTTCGCAGTGCTGTGCTGCAGCCGCGTCGCCGCAGGGGTCCAACGGTCGCGCCGCTTCGCGCTTGATCGGCGGATCGCGTCGGGAGTCCCTAATGGTTGGCGGCGCGAGAGCCGTGACTGATGGTGATCTTCCGCGGTAGGCGAAGTTGGCTGACCATTCCATATCTGAATTGTGATGTTCGTAATGCGCACGAACCTGACGTGCGGTGAAAATTACAATGTTCTGTAAATATAAGATGGGATATTAAACTGTCTGCATCTAGTGCCGAACCCTAGAGCCTTCTCTCTACTCTCACAAAATGAGTATGACACTCGATAGGAAATAGGAAACCCGTAAGAGAAACGATTTGTTATAGTATAGTAAGGATTCTGTGGACCCCAGAGAAACGAGGCTTAGGGTCTTCCCATTTTTTGAGTTCAAATCCGGCTCGGAGCGATGGATTTAAAAGGGCGGAAAATGCTTACTGCGCTGTGTCTCACGTGGCGTGTAAATAATTGTGATTGTATGAGCAATAAAATTAAAATCGCGGACAACTCTCGCCCACATCTCAGGTACGCTCAAAGACGCATGTAATAAATTTGGCGGAGGCCAATGAATAGTTCCCTGGCGCTGAACAGGGTTTTTTAAAAATTATTGATAGCATCGTAATGAGCTCGGCTACAAGGCTAGCAGTTTCGAATCCTGCCTCGAACTTGGATGTCGGGATTTGTCCGTTTGTGTTGGGATCTCCCACCCATCGTGTAAAACGTTTCGATCTTCTCCCCAGTCTTTGATAAGAAGTTCGCCCTTGTAACCGACGAAGTAAAGTCGCGATAACCTAGGAAGACCATAGGCCATAAGAGACCTCATCGTATCTTCGATTCGACCCTCCTTAAATTTCAAATGTTCATTCGAGAAATCTGTCAATTCACACCTCTGCCGCTCCCCAACCTCAATCAATAAATGATACCTTATTTTACGAGGCGAGGCTCAGGGCTTCTGCCTGGTCACGCAGATTTCTTTACGCTTTTTTCGCCTTCTATCACTCGAGCGGAGAATCAGGAGATTTGAATTCAGCCCTGCGGCTTGATCTTTTGCATGCAGTATATATGCAACACTGAACAGTCGGTTTTACTCATCGAAAAAAAGGATTTTTTCGCCCTTAAAATTCCACGACTTCGATCGGGCTTATTGGCTAGGCTATCCGGGACGAGCCGCGTCAATGTCATAGTGGCTAACGTTTCGGCCGGCGTTTTGTGGCCTTCTTCAGAGCGTACTTCTGAAGCGCTGTACGCAGCAGAACGCTCTGAAGAAGGCCACAATATGCTGGCTGAAACGTTAGCCACTATGACATTGTCGCGGCTCGTCCCGGATAGCCTACACAACACAAACTCCGGCCGCGGAAGCCTACGCAACCATTCGATCGGGCTTATTAAACCAGCAAACTTGAGTATAGCAATCCGACGTGCTGACTGTCACACCGCTACAGCCTCCGGCCTCCGCCTCTCACGAAGCGGAAGCGCGACCTCCGCTCTGCTGGTCGCCGGGGTCTCACCGGTTTTTGGTGGCCGGCGTCGCGTCGCGGCGCGTTGCGGCGCTTCAGGGCCGTCGCCGGGCGCGCTTTCTCCGCCCCGCGCCGCCGCCGCCGCCGCCGCGACCAATCGCTTTTCGGCTTCTCTCCCGCGAGGGGAAAGAAGCAGAAATGCGCCGTTTGATTTTGTGGTCGACGCCTTCCGGCTGTTGTTTGTGAGTTGCTGCGTGGAAACTGTTACTGGAAATGCAGTAGCGGCAGTTTCTGCGTTGCTTTAGTAAAAACGGTAATTTTGGGTTGCCACTTTTCTGAATTTCTGGTTGAGTTGATAGAGTAGTTGGGAGTCGTAACGGGTTTGTTGGTCCACGGGTTCTGTTGGAGGTTTTTCACCATCAGTTATGTTCCTGGGTCAAATGATGTCTCTGCCGTGGCGAAAGTTGTAGAGACTGGTTGTTCTCACCGTCTTGTTTCCGTGATTTCCTGCAATGAAATCCAGGCAAATACTAGCGTATGTAATCGTAGCCTTGCGAGGCCAGAGACATGTGAAGGCTCTTGGCTGTCCGGGTGGCGCCGCGTCGAAGGCAGTGGTGCCTGATTGGCCCGTGGTCCCTTCACAGCCATACAGTATAAAACAAACGAGCGCTCACCATACTGGTGCTCTGGAGACTTGATATGATGGTTAAAACGTCGGCATTTGCATCCTCAACGTGTCGTCGTCCTGTCAGCCGAGAGCCTTCAGATGACTCTGGTCGCAGAAGTCTACGATTGCATTTAACACGCCTGTACGGGGAGGATTCATATAAACTAAGCAAAGAATTGGCATTTTAGCCCTGCAAAAGACCACGACATGATGGTCGAGAAGTCGGCATCATTGCTCTCCACGCAGTGTCTCCCGGACAGCAGAGACCCTTGACACAATTTTCACATATGGTTACTAAAAGAGTTTCCTTCCTTCTTACGCGTTCGCTTGCCAATGAAAAACGCGTTGCCGCTGTGGCTTATCGATTTACGGGAAGATTGTGGTAAGACCAGTGATCATAACCGCCAAACTGACGCCGCGCGCTCGTTGCGTCTTCTTTTGTCAGCGCAGTCATAGAGATCACAATTGAGCGAATGATGGAATAAAGACAGGCGAGTATCCTGGTTGGGATGTCGTATTTCTATCGTCAACTCACTAAATATTCAAAAACGCCGTTTATAATCGTGTGTAAAACTCCATCGCAGTAAGTCCTATTTTCACGGAAGTGGAAATAAAATTAACATTTATTCGCACCTTGGAAGATATTTTGGAGAGCTTTGCCGCCGATTAACATCATCCGAATATTGCAAAGCAATATTGCTCATATTTTCATTCTGCCAAGCACATCATAAACATCTTTGGCTATAATTGTATGTGATAAACATGGCTTCCCAGCTGAGACCAGGAACAAAATATCTTATCTGCAAAATATTTACGATCGCACTAGAATACCACGATCACACGATCGGATTTTATTATTAGTAAACACCACATAATCCGTAAATTGATATTTTGTCACCAATACCACAAATCTCTTTTACTCTCGAATCCTCCGAAATGTGATTCAATGAATCAAATCTAGGTAGATGATCTGTTAATATGCCACTGCGTCGCACATCACGTTGATATCAACATATTCGAAAGAGCTTTTAACGCCCTCAGCGAAAGTTCCCTTGAGAGCCTTGATAACGTGACTGACGTCTTCTGAGAGCTTCTGGTGGGCGGCGAAGTTTGTTCTCATGTTTCTTTAATGAGCTTTGCCCGACTTTGCCTTCGCTCCCTTTCACGGGAACGTAAAATAAAGAGTTGGGTTCTTATGGAATTCATATATTCTTAGGCTGAGTGTATTCGTTTGCGTCCGTTTTGGGCATCTTGTAGAGGTGAAGATAGTGATAGTTTCATACTTTAGAGAGCCATGTTCTCTTGTTAGATTCAAGAGAAAATGAGATCGTCGCTTAGTGTCCATTTAAAAAAATGATATTCAGTGAAAACACAAGGTAAATTAGAAAGGCACTTATACAAGTCAAATATGCCAACTCGCCAGCCAGCTTATACAAGTCAGCCAACTTATACGAGTCAAATATAACGATTTTATTTTTCATTTCACATTTTGTAGCCACAACTATCTCTTTCGTTGTTTCTGCTTCCATTTTAGTATACAAGTAATATTATCTAAAATTCTACTAAAATATTGCAGCAGTTTGAAATATGTGTTTACAGCAATGCGATTTTTACAGCTTTCATCACGAATCTATTGAAAATTAAGGAAATAATTTCATACCACTGAACGATAAACTAACGCAATGAGTGAGTAGCTCATGATCACGAGTTGCCTTGTTCTCTGCATTGTACCTGTGTTCCGAAGTCTGATGCGCAACGCTCTTTTGCAGCTGAGATGCCCGAACGACCGGCTCCCAGGCCAGGGCTGGCTCCACCACGCTCCGATTCGCCGCCATCTTTCGAAGGTTCGAATCTCGCCATGGGCGACGATGCTTTGCTCCTTGTGTGCCTCACGTGCTGTCTGACGTGGCTGTCTCGCTTCCATTCCGCTGCTTCCTTTGTGTACTTGGGAGGGGCCTTAAATGTGTTTTTGATATGTGTTGATTATTGTTTTATTTAGCGACTTTCAATAATGTATGGAAGAGACCATTAGAGAACAAAAAAAAGGAGTTTAAAATTATGTTTATTCGACAAATATAACATCATTTTGCCACTACAGAGAGATCAAAAAACTGCAATGTTTGAAATATACTCAATATTTGTTACTGTAATTTGATTTAGACACCATTTTGTGACTTTTGTGACTATTTCAATCACATTCGTAAATAACACTTTCCGCATTTCTCTTCGTTTCAGGGCAATGTTAATGATAGAGTTATTGTAGCAATATCACACGACTCGGTTTAACATTTCTAAGAAACAGAAGCTAGAACGTCGATTACGTATCAGTGAGTTGGATCTCCGTAGCCAAATAAACTGATTTGTGACTATCTCCTTACGTTGACTTTCATTGAGTTACTTGGGTAAATTTTGTTTATCCCACTCTGAGTGGTGGAGAATTTATCACGGTATTCCTACAAGATGTGCTTTTGTAACATGGGGATCTCTTCTCGAAACTGTCTAGAAGAGGGGGTACACGGGGGTGACAAGTACTTTTTAAAGATAAAGCTTAATTTTTTTGTTATTGAAAATTTAAATCTTATAACATATAAATATTCCAAAAGCATAGTCTTTTATAATAATATAAATGCTGTGTTTATTAATGAGTATTTTTCTTGGTCCAAGGGACCAGGTATGTATCCCCGACCATCCCCAACCCTTGGATCTGTCCTTGGAACTCCGGAGCGTACAATGGCTGAGTCGTGGACAATACCGTTCAACTCCAAGGAGAGCTGATAATGAGAATCTTAGGAAGTATCAATGAGCTTTGAGTTCTCTGAACTTACATTGACGCCGAGAGATAGACCTGTTAGTGCATATGCTATTGTCCGTCGGTATCTTACTGATATGTGGCGTACCAAGTTTACGCCCGAGGGCAATTCCTAAGTTGTTTTTTCTTACGAGGGTGGGGGTAAGAAGTACAAGGAGAAGGAATTTCGGGAGCCACAGCTATGCTTTCAGGTCATAGACCTTTTTTCAATAGAACCTCGTGTTGTTTTTACCCCCACTCAAATGTTGTTCAAATAGTTTCAACACACAGGCGGGGTGAAGCGAAGTGCAGGGACGGAATGGGCAGGCAGAGTGGGCGGGGCGAGATGGGAATGAGTAGACGAGATGGAGCGGAAGGAGTGGGATGGGTAAGTGCGGAGTTGCAGGAACGAATTGGGCGAGGGCGGTGGAGTGGGTGGGGCGAGGCTGGTAGGGGCGGTGTGGGAGGGATGAATTGGGCGAGGAGCGTAGAATGGGTGGGGTGGCGGAGTGGGCACGGTGGGGCGGGAGAGTGGGCGGGGCGGGGCGCAGGTAGGCAGGCGCTTGTCACAGCTTCCGCGCCACGCTCGGCGCCGCCGTCGTACGAAAGCGAGAGGCGCGGTGCGGCGCGGCGTGCGCGGGGGTCGGCGACCTGCCATCTGGGCCAGCGCACAGCAGCGGCGCGGCGCGCGCACACGGAGACGGGGACTGCGACTGGGAGGCCCACGGGCCGTGTCGCCTCCGCCCCCGCCCCCGCAGCAGCGCCCGCTCCTGCTCTGCATCCGCTCCCGAAATTGTGCCGACTACAATCGCCCTCGCGTGCACCCAGTGACTTGATTCGAATAGTGCTCTTGCGGCGGCCTGCACCTTGTCGCCGTCTTGCGGACCGGAATATTTTGTTTAAAAGTAAAAAGAGCGAGTAAACTCTCTTGATACTTCTGACATACAATTAGCAGGTTTAACTAGTTGCATTCTGTTAAGTGTTTATTAAAATTATATGTTTTCTACATACAAGAATACACATACGTAGTACTGTAGTTTGCATTTCATATCATCAGAACTGCTGAGATGAAATGTTACTAATCAGTTGCATCCGTCGCAAATGACCCTGAATTTTTGTTAAAGTGTTTTCTTCCTCTGATCATTGTGTTCCGTGTACCATAGATGCACGTTTTTAATACTTCGCCTTTCCCAAGGCAACAAAATGAGTCAGAAACATAAAAAGAAATCGATCTAGTTCTAACAATTGTTCTTGGTAATATAAACAAAGTAAGTAGTAAATATTCAAACTCGTATGTTTTCCTCAACAGTGCACGTACTTTTTCCTTCATACAGCATTTTTTTTATTTTCTAATAGAGTTATTAGACTAGTTGAAGTAGGAAAAAAATGCAATCCCTAACATGGATCCAGGAAGTTCCTCGGACAGATACCAATATGCTAGCACGATGGGCTATGAGTTGAGGTGAGTTCTGGTCGGAGCTAGATCTACCCGCATGGCGTGCTCGCGGTGCTCCTGAAAGACTACTTCTGGGTGCCGGGTAAGGCGTTGAGTATACCGTTCAAATCGACCTGACCACAGTTAGAAGGAAAACTTACTATTAGTGATGCAGTGCCTCTGACCGGGAGGTCCTAAGGCCCAAGTCCCGACAAGGGCAATATTTTCGAAACTCTCTTGGTAAGTCGAATTCAACTGCTGCCTGGAGGATAATTGTAATGACTGGTTGCTCTGTTCAGCAGTTTTACGTGGTTTCTCTGATCAACATCAGGCCATTTTAGGAGCAGTATCCTAACAAAAGAGGCACGGTCCGTGGACGATATTTCCTTCTCTTTGCTTGTTCTATCCTCACCCCTTACGTACCCACACTTCCACGTATACTACACTACCACACATGCTGGGAAACCTGGGAGCTTAGAGCGTGTCCCGGCTGGGTCAGTGCCGGCCTGGTGGGGGATACCTACACCTCGCAAGCTGACGTATAGGTGAGCGCCTTACACTTACGTGACTAATGACCTTAGCAATAAACGCACTGGGAAACACTGATGAATCAGTCAATACTCTTAGTAAACCGGGGGTATGGGAAGGGTGGGGAAGTGTTCCGGCGCGTGTGCGTGAGGGAGCTACCTGTGGCTCTTCGCTGCGCCGCGTGCGTGCATGGCAAAGCAAACCGCGTCGCAGTGCGGCTCCCTCAGAGGGGGGGCGTATGCAGTCGCGTGCGCGCCCGTGGCCGGTGCATCGACCAAGCGATGCACCGCCCTCTGCACCGCCCTCTCCCCCTCCCCTCCCCCCTCCCTGCGCGGGGCGGGCGCTGCCACTCGCGGAGCGGGGAAGCCACCAGGTGGCGCACAGCCGCGCCTTCTCCAACGCCACGGGCACAACACCAAATGCTAGACGGCCTCTCCGACCCCCATAAAAGCCAAACGCGCGCAATTTTCACGGAAATGGATAACTTTTTTCGAATTTCCGATGTCCTTGCAGCACAAGAAAAATAGCACATAAAAAAACTAGCAAATCCATCCTGATGGTATGATAGCAGCTCCAAAACGGTTGTCTGTGCAGCAATTCTGAACGGGATGTCTAAGGGTTCGAGACCCGAGGGTGATGGATTTCCGATAGGAGGTCGAATTCACTCGCTGTCTATAGGAGAATTATCGCGGTTAGCTATTCTGATCTTTTCTGTGGTTTCTCCGATAAATACCAATGCGGAAGCAGTAACGCAATAAATGATCCACGGAAAGCGCGCGATCTTCTCTATCCTCTGCCCTTATGCACACTGACGTCGGGTGCATGGAGCTTGTCTCGACTAGGGTGGTGTCTTGTTGAAGGAGATACCTGAGAGGGAAAATCTAGGTAGGTCGGCACCGGATCCCACCATATGGTGGGGGATGGAGCGCCAAGGATATATTTACTACACTAACCGAACTAATGTCATCAGTCGTTGAAGTGCACAGAAACACCGATCAGTCAAAAGTGTCATTTAACATGAGAACGGTTTGAATATGAGGGTTATAAAGCTTATTATCTTGCGTCCAAAGACAGCATATTTAATCTCAATGATTTTTGCACTAGTAAAATACACATTTTCTGTACATATTTCACAAAACTAAAAAATGGTGATGTTTTGTATGTATCACTTTTATTCTGCACACTATCTGGCGGTATGTCAGTATATTGAGAAATTTTGAAAGCCCGGTGCCGATATATACAGATTGATTCAAAATATGTCGGCGTTTCGATTTGTTGGTTTTAGTTCAAGGGTACCACACATGTCAGACAAAACCAATTAAGTGAGCTATATACCCTTTATATCCAACGATAAAATTTATAACACAGGTAGACGATAACGATAACAGGCAGAGTTATTTTCCCACGATAACAGGCAGTCAGCAAAACATTGAAAAACAATGTGTGTGAATTTAGAGTCTCTGAACAAAGATCCATTTTTAAAGATTGAATGATAATAGTTTTTCCAAACTTGCAATGGATATTGATATAAAACTTTTAAATACCGCTAAAAAGTTTCCATGGTTTTCTATTGAAGCTTTTGCAATAAATGAAGTACGCGTGTGTGAAAACACAAATAAGTGTTCTCCAAAAATACATCGGTTTATCCATTGTCATAATATACGAAGCGAGTCAGAACAACATACGAGAATGGCCTTAAACGTGGGGCGGACGCAATTTCCTTAGGTCGTGAAAGTGATACGAATTGAAACAGTGATATATGAATATTAAGGAAGATCATTCTCAACAGGTTTCTTGTTCATGAATATGAAAGAAAAGTCATGTTCAATATGAAAGAAAAGTAATTTTCAGAAATTCATTAATTCTTTTTTAAATTTGAAGTTTTATTTAAAGAAATACTTTTGTTTGCCCATGTTTTTCTTCGAACACGTCATTTACAATGTAATGTATTATCATGCATTCGAATCTGATTAATAATTAGCTCTCTGAAAATATTAACTTTATAAGCGTATTGATTTACAATTTCAATATAAATGAATGAACAAATTAAAAATAATCTTAGTTTCTATTTTCTTGGGATGTTTGAACTCGAAATGTAGAACAGGAGTTCCATGTTTACAACACCTTACGCTTTCTGGGTCACTAGTACAAGTTTACAGAGTCTTTTCTCGGAATCTTACATGGACAATTCTCCAGGTATACTTACTTTTATTGCATGGGGCAATGGATGCTGCTGCATACAACTCTTTGTATTTTTCATATTTCGGATAAATATTGTGTCTTCATAGAACGGTGTTTACTTTCTTGTTCAAGTTTATTTTCTGGCAGCCTATGGCTTGTAGTCATGCAAAAAATCAAGGGCTTCTCTGCCACTGCAAACAACATTTTGCAGATTTTCCCCAAAATAACATTCACCGTTATCAGCTCTGCATCCTAAATCATTTTTAAGGTTTTCTAAAGGTTGTATTCTACATGCCTGAATTGGAGTTCCTCAAAAATTCATTATAATGAATTAATATTTGGAAGTACTTTAAATAAAGCTGACACTTAAGTTTTAAAGATATTTTCAAAAATTCGCCGCAATATTTTTTCTAAAAAAGTAAAAAAGGACCCAAATTTTACAGTAAGAGTCCTATTTTTGAATTTTTTAAATATTACAAATATTGTTTTTTTGCCTCGTCCGTGTGCTTGGCTCCGAGGGAGCGGCGGATAGAATGACAGTTTGTGTGTTTGCGCCTCCGAGCCGAGGCAGTGGATTGCGACAGCGCGCCATCTCTCGCCTTCCCACGCGGTTTCCGTATCGACCGCGGGAGGCAGCGCTCTGCGGTTTGGCGGCTGGCCCTCTCGATGCGCCGTGCGGGCGCCCGCCCTCACGTGCCCACCGCCGCTCACGTGCGCACGGCGCGGCAACAGGGGACCTGGAGCTGTGGCTTCTTCTTGGGCCTTCTGTCGCAACCTCTGAGGATTTATTCATTGGTGTTTCGGGGCATGGTCCTTAGTCCCGTTAGTGTAGTGAAGGTTTCATTACGGGAAGGGATGGTGTTTCTTGCCCGCCGGGTGGTAAGATCCACCGCCAACGTAGAGGAAATTTCCCTCTCCCCGTATCTCCCCAACGGGGCCCCATCCCAGCCGCGCTCCCGACATATGTGGTACCATAGATCACGGAAGATTTCTCTTTTGGTGGCAGTGTAGAGCATGTAAGTGAGAGGAGAAGGAAGAGGAAGGAAAGATCGCGCGCGATCCGTGTCACGTTTGTTAGGATTCTTCTCCGGCATTCGCCTGGTATTGATTGGAGAAACCACGGAAAACTACCGTCCAGAGTAGCCGGCCGCTAGATATCTCCTCCAGATAGCGGCTGAATTCGTTCTAGCAATGCGTATAGGTAGCGTCGAAAATCCTCTACCGTCAGGTGTGGGAACTAAACTTCTGAAAATGATATCGTCTTTCTCGCAGTGCTGCAGGAGTCTTTTTATTACTCCTTTCCTGCCCGCCACTGTTCTTAAACACATTTCTTCCTGCTCATTTCTCGAATACAATTAAGAGTTTCGTACTTTCCTCTATATTTAGTTTCAATTTATATTTCATGCTGTGGGTCTGAGTTTTTTTTTCTACGAGCCTCTTTTCGATAAAATACTACTGATATTTAGTAAATTTATTTCTGTTATTTATTTATCAGAAGAAAATTTTAAAATTTAATTTCGAAGTATCCTGTTGATATTTCGAACATTTATATTATATTAAAAATAATATTGTTTTTCTTTGAATTCGAGGTTTTGTGAGTTGGCTATCCAGGTCTCTCTTTCAATTAGAACCAGACAAACATACTTATAGAAACTGATGGTACGAGTATGGCAAACGTATTCGATAGACTCGCTATTTATGTCATTATTACTGCCCTGCTTGCGTCACATTACTAAAATTAAATTTATTCATTGCAAACTAATTTCCTGATAATTTTTTGTTCAGTGCAATTTTTTTTAACAAAAGGGGACACTTTAATTTTAAAATACCAGTTAATATAATTTCCTTTTAAGAATATGTAAAAAGTGTTCTCCGAAGAGGTTTTATATTAGTACTAATTTTAACTACTGTAAATACAATTTTTTTTGAAATATTATTTTTTTTGTCTTTTTAGATACGAAATATAACTAAATAAGACTAATAATATTAATAAAGCTATGTAGTAGATTTTCATGGGAACTTGCATACTATTGTCTAATTTGAAGTTTAATTGTAAATGGATTAATTCTGAGCCATAAATGAATAAATAGAATGTAGCGTGGTTTTTTCTATGTATTTTATATTTTTTTTTAAGAAATGTGCCTTTTACTGAAATTTGGGAAGTTTTTGTACGTTCTTCCATAATGTCTCTTAGAGATGTAAATGTTTCTAGGGAAGTGTCTGTTAGTGAAGGACTCTAGAAATATTGATATTACTTGTTTACAAGTGATCTGACGTGCCTTCCTCTGCTACGAACGATACGCATAAATTTAGATCCCGTATCGCCACAGGATATTTACATGTGTTCAGAGACCACAAACACTCTCCGAAAATTCCTCGAACGGCTTGTGCGCGTTTTACTCTCTTTAACGAAATACACACTTTTCCTCCGTTAATCAGCCAGGTGACTAGACTGACTTCCTTGCAACCTATACAAAGGACCACAAGGCTTTCTAAGAGCATATTCTTTTAAGAGTTACTTATCGTTGACCTATCGTGGTACAAGCTGCAAAAAAATCTTCGATTTTGAGTACATTATTGTGCTCCGCTATCCATAATACACAAACGTTCAGAGCTGAGGAAAATCGTACCGTAAAACAGGCATATGTGACTGTAATAGCATTTAGAAACTGTTTTGGGGATACGTATCAAGAAATTATTTGTTTTGAAAGGCCATTCACGGTGAACTTAATGCATCTACGTCATCTCTTGACCTAGTATTTGCAATTCAATCCGTCGGCCGTTTGCTCTCCATTAGGCCTGCTCTGCCTTACGTCCTATTTACGGGACGATTGCTGCCCTTAAAATGCACTTCGCATGAATAATGCAACGGGTGTCGTGTGCATTGATTCACCATCGTTCGTTACTGACAAATATCTGGTGCCCTCTTTCACGTTCTTTCCATTGCTTGCCATAGGTTCACAGCCGAAAGGCATTTCAGATTCCAAGAACAATTACTGTGTGCTTAATTATATAATATTTCTATGGTGCAGCGATACTAGTTTTGAAATTGTGCAGTGTTCGTTTTTGGACAATAAATACAGGTACACCAATGTTTTTGAATATGTACATGGATAAATTCTGTTTGGAATTATACAACGTTTGTATCTTGATACTTTCAAAGCCATTTTCTTATAAATTTCAGAAAGTAGTTTAGAAACAAGCTTTAGTAAAAGAAGAACTCAGCTTGTGATATAAATCATTTCCATAATTTCTTTTTATCTTAATCTTATTAATTCTAGGGGTCCTTTAACTTTTCTTTTTAATAGTATTTTTGTTTATTATAACATGAAAATGAGGGCTCGTGGCTAGCGCTTGGTCAGATCTTTCCATAACGCGGTCCCGGGTTCAATTCATGGTCGAACTAAGACTGTAGTGTACGTTTTTCTTGCAATGCCCCAGTATATGTTGCTGTGTAACGATGAGAAAATTCTCTTATCAGGTTGAGAAAGAAGACCGGAATACGGCGTGGGGATGTTTATGTGCTAAACTCACGTACCTCCTTAACCCATGCCCGCGAGGCAGGGACGTCGGTCTGTAGTCCTGAGCCCGTTCACGGTCTATCGCGTCAAATACATCCAAGCATACATAACTTGGAAATAATTAAATTTGCAAGAAACTTTCGATATTGTGCTATTTCTCGGAATAATTTCTCAGAGGCATTTTCTGTTTCTTTCAGAAACGAACTCTGTTGCCTTCATTTAATTTAAAAGGCACCCCAGGCATCGTTGTTATTCCTTTTTCTCTGAGAGAATCGCAACTAATAGATCTCTTCAGGCTCCTCGGGGTTGCATTGAAACTGAAAGTCCACCTCTTTATCCCCTCTCTCCAAGCCAGAAAGGTTAAAAGGCCGTTGGTGCTTTGAATCGCAGACGAAGGGACAGGACAAAGGAGGGCCTTACTAGATGGATGTAGAAAAGACCAAGAAAGGCGACAAGAAAGACGACGATTTTTTGTTGAATAGTGGAAGGATCTGTAGTTCAATTAATATTAACATACTTTTTTATTATATTTTACGGCTTATAGTTCATGTACAGATTCCCAGTGAAGTTGAAGTGGATGAAGAAACCAAAAACGGAGGTTGTCGTTTGCGTATTTCTGGACTGTAAATGACAGTTACATCTACACTAAACGCTGTTCGCAGTGTTGATTGTTTATTGGCGTAATAAATTGATTTCACATTTTATTTAAAGAAAATGCTCTCCTATCTTATTAGTAAAATTGAACTTGCGTTTTCTTGCCTCCCCCCTTAAAAAACAAAAAGGAAAAAACCAACAAGCATACGCATGTATATTAAATGAGAACAAAACCCAACACACATGTAATATTTTTTATTCATGATAAGAAAACTAATCGAGAACTTTAACTAATGGAAGATATTGATTCAATTGTATATCCGCCGCTCTTCTGTTTCTTATTGTACTACAGTTGAAAATGTCTGGGAGTAATTGCTTAACAGAGGTTAATCTATGGAACGTGCCTACCAGCTTGCCGCGGGGTCTGATGGCTTTCAAAGAGTGGGAATTGTTACACGTGTTTTATGCAAAAATCAATCGGTCACGCGGAGAAAATTCCATAAATGGAGGTGACCGCTTTCTGGTGGTGGCCGTCTGGCTGGCTCAGCTGTGGTGCTGAGTTTCGGGGACGCGTATACTTTCGCAATTTGAATGCACATTCTTTAAATAGCAATTTAATAATACTATATATAGCAGATAATTGAGATATCTTTTACATTAATAGCAAAGAATGTAAATATTGTTATCTTTCTTTTACATCTGGGATAGTTTTTTAATTTATGTTGGTATTCATTCTAGATTGTTTCTAGAATATATTACGATATATAATCTGAATTCCATTTCCCCCTTTAAGGTAAATGATAAATATGTTTTATCATTCTTACGGTAATGTTTTGTGTGTTAATGTTTGCAGTCAGACAATACCAGTTTCCTTTTTTCAGCACTAGTTATATTTCTTTCGCCGTACGTCTGGGCACTCCGCCCATCGGTCTGTCAGTTGCCGGGGGTCCGTCTTTAGAACCTTGGGAAACACCCGGAAAAAGAGCGCGCGTCGTTTTTTGCGCCCTCGCGGCCGGACGCGCCGTGCCTGCCTCTGACAATGCCCTCGTGGGAGCCGTCCTCCCCGCCCGCCTCCACCCCCACTCTCCTTGCTCAGCGCCGCGCTGGCCGTTGTTTCCAGAGTCTTTGCGTCACCGCAGAGCGCCTCGCCGCTCTGTTTTGCGCGCCCCGACGAGCTCGAAAAAGGATGTTGATGAATTAGGCCCCCGCGGTTATGTATTCAGGTAATGCGTGTGCGCCTTTGTGTTCTAGAAGTGCAGCTCTCTTGTCTTAAAGGTTACTGCTGATGTTATGTTTCTCAATGTTAAAACTCGTTTCACGAAAAAAAAAAAAAAAAAGATGCTGATTCTTTTCAAGAGAGAGAATCTTGGATCAACCTGATTTTTCCAGCCTCAAAGTCTTTGATCATCGTATATTTTATTATTATTATTATTATTATTATTATTATTATTATTATTATTATTATTATTATTATTTCCACGCCTTCCCAATAACGTTACTTACCTGTTAGTAGAATTTTCAAATGAGCAAACGCCATCTCTAATTGCGGCCATCTGCAAATTTTTAATTCAGGAGATGATGTTCCTGCGATAAGAAAAATGTTTCACTTATCTACATAATCTCACAACAAATTGAAAGTATATCTCGAAACCATTATATAGCGCCTTTTTAGAACCACTGCAATATATAATTTTGTCATGCTTAAATGAGGTTTTGCATTGTTTCAATTTCCTTTTATCTTAACTACTATTTTCATTGCATTTATTTTAACGTTTTTCGATTGTGTGCGAGATATTGTGGGGAAGGTTTTGAGATGCTGATTATTCGATCATGGGTTCAGATGATCTAGTATTCGACTCCTTTTTTGTGTCCATGTGATTCAGTTAAGTGGCGCAAACGTTAGTTTTCTCGCGTATATTGTAAATGCCTTGTATAAAACGAAATTCGTTGGTCCTGATGTCGCCCGTTGCCGGAGAAACCGGTCGTTCAATCCTGAGCGGGGCGCTGGATGGGAAGGGACGTAGAATTGAAAAAAGATAAAATGGGACGTAAGGCGGTTGATGTGGATGTCAGTGAAGCGGCCGTCGGTTCTGGGCCTTCGAATGTCAATTTGCATGACGTAAAAGAGAGATTTGAAGCCCGCCTACAACGACGAGGCTGCATCTGCGGGAAACATGCCAGTTTCTTTTTTAATAAAAAAAAATATTACTTTTTTAAAATATATGTAGTTTTGCTCACAGGAGGTAGGGGAGACGGCCAAATTGGCTGATATTCACGCCCATTTACTGTCATTTTATACCACTTGATCGATTTTTTGACATGCATTCTGGACCATCCGGGATGAGCCGCGTCTCGGTGAGCGAGAAGCGGTTTATCCCGAATATTCAAGAATGCATTGACTCCGGCCGCGGAAGCCTACGAACGCGATTTTTTGACATGTTCGATAGTTGAGCATCGCCGTAACTGCTTCGCCCGAAGGAATGCACTCGTAGTGAACTTCCATCAACCAGATGAGTTGGCCGCCTGCTAATAATCATTAGGGTCAGACCGCGTACTGTTTAAGAGTAGGGGCAGTTTTCTGTGACATACGTGTAATATTTGTATAAATGTAAATAGTTATAAATTTATTCAACAAATATTATAGGAATTCTTATAAATTATGTGAATAATAGTTTGAGATTATTGAAACAAATTCTCTGATAGAAAAATTAGTAGTGAAGCTCAGGGTATGTAGTCAGCTCACAATCGAGGAATATCAAATAGCCTGCGCTGATAACGTTTATCGCGCATTCAACTAAACTCGCAATAGAACAATTTGAAACAAAGAATAAGCTTTTAAATATTACATTAAATGGAATTTTTTATGTGAATGTTTCTTGAATTCTACCAACATCATAAATTTATTTCCATACGAACAGTCCCCAATTGGCGAAACGACAAACCAATAACGAGCACAAATTAGTCTGTGACGACGAGTATTTCTACATGGTATACTCTCCCCCCTTTCCAATTTGTTCGCAGATATTAATGGGAGAAATAGTGGTGCTGGAGAATGCCACAAGCTTTCTCCTAATAATTAGTTTTCTAATCTCTTTAGTCAGGGGTAGCTTCTCGGTTTGGCCCCGCTCTCTTCCCAGCTATTATCTATTGCCACCTAAAATACTTTTTTTTTTTCACTTTTTCTCAATTTTTCGGTCCAATAGTAGTAGAACTGTAATGTTTAACTGTAAGAATATTATAGAAAAATAAAACTTGCTCCTAATGGCAACTTGTCATTTTTGTCAAAATGCCCTTTGAGCTAAAATGCCAGTTTCTGAAAATGCGAAATTTTGAGCTCATTTCCAACGAAACATGTTAAGTTTTCCAGAAACGTTATAAGACATCATATGAAGCACTTACAGGCCCACTCGGAAATCCACTAATGTATACAAATCACTGGCAATCAACAACTTGAGAGAGAGAAATACATTTGGGAATTTGTTGAAGAACAACAAAATACAGCAAAGTGACGTTTATACGTTCTCATACAGTACATTTAGCAACATCTGTATAAAAAGTTTGAAGAAAAAAATTGAAGCTGTTTTTGAGAAAATCTTAATATTTTTTAACATTGCCCATATATCTCTGAAACGTACGCGAAAATATTTTCAAAAATATGTTCATAATATTAATTAACTAACTGTGGAGAACAAATTTCATTTGAAGAAGAAAATCTCCATCTTGAAGATTGTAGTTTTGAGAGACACCGAAAAGTATTCAAACTTATATAATTTCAGAAAATTCGGAGTTAACATTGAAAATCGAACCTATGACATCTTTATAAATACATTTGACTATATTCTTACAAGAATTTTCAGGGGGAGAAATTGATGCCATTTTTGAGAAAATGTTTAAAATGTTCTAAAGGTTTCATGAAATGTGCCCCAAAATTTAAAGAATTGTTTTAATAATCACGGGGTGGATCGACCTGAGAATATTTATTTTGAAAAAATCCTTGTAATAGTTTAGGCGCTAATTTTGTTTATATAAGGACAGAAATACAAATGGACCAAATTTTGTTTTAAAAAAACTTTTCCAGCATCAACTGACTCCAAAACTTATATTTATGTTGATATCTTGAAATCGATTTTCCGCAGTATTACATAACTTTCTTTATACTTCGTATGTAATTACGTACTCGTATAAGAGAAAATAAGTGGTATTAAACAGCACATACTTTCTCGCGTGCACTTTCACGCAATACTACACGAAAAGTACTCAAATTTTCGAAAAATTGTACATGACCTTATTTCAAAAAGGTGAGGAACAAATGGAACAATGAGGAACAAATTTCATTCAGAAAAAACTCTATCTTTAATATTTTTGCTGCAGGAAGACTCCGCAAAAATGTTGAACTTTTGAAATTTTCCAAAAATTAGAATTATCAACGAAAATGAAATCTGCAGCATTGTTTTAAACGTCATTATCACTATCCAACAACACAATTTAATTAAAAACGATAGCCATTTTTTTTGAAAATTTGGAAAATGTTCCAGCGGTTTCATCTATAATAACTCCCTAAAATTAGAATATCGATTTGAAATTCAAGGGGCCGCGACATCTGCCAGATCGATCGGAAAATATCAATTTTGGAGGAAATCGGCTGATCGGTTTAGCTTCTGTCTGTTGTCCGACAGACGGACTTTTTGCTGTCTTTCGATTTTTCGGTATTAAGGACCCTCAAAAGAAGGATTTTGGCTACGTGTTGGAGAATTTGTTTCTAAAAGCAACTTCATTATTCTACTTTTCCCTTTACCAGGACCCTGTAATAAGAGTTTTTCTTCCACAAATTCGCTGTTTGTTCGCGCACATTACATAACTTCCTCTCTACTCCGTAGCGACAAAGTAAGACATGTGGACCCATTGTGCGATGCTGGGTTGAGGTGCAATTATGAGTTTATGCAGAATGAAAGAAATAGCACAGTAGTAAAAAGCTACTAGTAGAAGCCTTAGCATGTAGTACACAAAGCAATATAAATAAACTAGTGGAGCTACAGAATAGTACAGATCTTCCCGTATTGGCACTATCCGTTTGAAAATTATGAAAAAAAATGGGTACGTTTTTGAGAAAATGGCGTTTGAGCGTTTCTGAAATTGCGAAATTTTGAGTTACTTTTGACAGTTTTAACGGCTGAATTTCGAGCAGCTTTATGTGATATTATTTAAAGCACATGTACTCATTAATATAATAATGTGAGTAAATTGCTGCTAATGTAAATATTAATGACGTGAGAGACAAGTCAAAAAAATTATATTTTTGAAACAAAAACAATAGAGCAATATGGCGTTTATGTCATCTTATAGAGTGCATTTAGCACAATCCCTACCAAAAGTTTAAAGAAAAAATTGAGGGTTTTTTTTAGAAAAACGTGTTTTTGTATTTTTTTCAAAATGCACAAATTGCACGCAATATTGCGCGAAAACTGCTAAAATTTCAAACCAATGTACTTGATCTTAATGAAAGAACAAATTATAGACAACAATCTTTAATTTTGTTGTAGAAAGACCCCCAAAAAATAAAACTTTTAGAAATTTTGAAAATTCAGAGTTAAACTTGAAAATCGGACGCATGCTACATTTCTAAATGTATTTTACTCTATTCTTATAAGAAATTTAAAGAAAAAAAATTGAGCCATTTTGAGAAAAGTTCTCAAATGTCTCAGGGGCTTCATGTAAAATACCCCCAAAAAACTAATGAATAATTTTCAAAATCGGCAAGCTTTGACTTAGGCCAAATGGACAGGGGTTTCGTCAATTTGGGAAAAAACCTTCGCATGGTTTCGTTGCTAGTGTTGTTCATATACACCAGACAGACGGGCGGACGTTTTGAAGAAGAAAAGGGGGGAAAAACACTTTTTCGGTATCAGGAAACGTGTATTCCGTTGAAATCTTGAAATTGATTTTCCGCAGCATTACAAAACTTTCCCTATATTGCATGTATTACCGGAAAGTAAACATACGTTTGTACGTCCTAATTAAGTTTCTCTCGAATTGCAAAATGATTATCTAGTGCATTGGTTGTTTTAATAGAATAGAAAGCCTCTGTTAAAATGTGTTAATGACATTTTACACATGGGATGGACCAGTAGATTTGAAACCATGACCTCTGCGATGGAATGCGAACGTTCTAGTAGATACGCTAAAGATATTTGTGACTTTCGATTTTAATCTAATCAGCTAAATACATACAGAAAGCGTATCTTTAGTTCTAAGTAGTTTTTTATCTGTGTACAAGGAAGGGAAAACAACAATAACAAGTAACGATCTTGAATTTTATTTATTTACATTACTATATATGGTGCAATTGTCATGAAGGATGAAACTGAACGAAATGTAATGATTTTCAATATTTACAGTATTGATTGCAATGATTGGGAAGGTTGAGCGTAAATTAATTGTATCGACATCATACCGTAGGTAATAGCATGGGAGATAGTGAGTTTGCCGAAACTCGAAAACTCGAGTAGTCTCATAAACCTTAAATAACTAAATAATAAAATGTTATGCGGAGTAATTTTGTACATTTTATGAAATTACGATCCGCGTGTTGAATTCAATTCTACTAGATAATATGACCTAAATGATTATTGGTTTAATGGTTACTGGAGTTCTGAGACAAAACTCAATTCGACAACTATTTAATAGGCATCCTAGCAACAAAAAAAGTGTGTTAATACCATGTTTGATCATTGCGTATGGTTTATTACGCCTTTTCAGCAACGAGGTGGTAAGGTAAAAGCTATCATTTTCAAGCTGTGAAGGTTGGCGTCTGAGATATGAACTCTACGGATTTGCGTACATCGTTTGTGACATCGTGGGACGTGTTCGCGTACATCGTCGTCGTTGCCTTCCTTTGTCGAATTCCAGGTAGAGCAGGCAGAAAGGAAAGAATGTTCCACGGAGAGAACCCTCTTAATCCGTTGAAAAACTTTTTTACGTGCAGAATACAACGGAAGACATGTTGCTGTATTTTGGGATGGGGAATTGCTATATTTTGCAATGAAGATACTGTTCTCCAGTTCTTACTCCAGTTCCGTGGTATTGCAATAGGAACTTTGATTTGTATGGATTGGTCGTCCGTCAAACCAAGAAAATATTGTATTGTTAAAAGATGATCATTATTTGTAGACCTTAAAGAATATTGTCTACCCTAGATACACTTTGAGACCGATTTTAGGTCAACAAACCAATAACGTTTTCGAAAATGAGTATCATTGTATTTAAAGAGGTCAATACTTTTATAATTTGGGGTATCTCAATTCTTCAATATATTACTTTATTTAAAAATAGAAGATTTCATCTATATGCTATTTTTATTTCCTATTGCTTTTTCCGAAAGAATGTTTCTTTTTCAAATTTAAAAATAATTGTAAATGAATAGTTTGGCCGAAATTGAATTCAGTGCATATTCATTCAGATTACAACTTCCATTAGTGTTTCTTTCTCCAATGAGTTTCATCCTTTGGAATGAAATGCGTATAAAGCATTCATGTAAATATGGAAGACGAATAATATTGGAAAAACAAAGAACAAGATCATCTTGCCGTGTGGTCAAAGTTCAAACAAACGCAAGTACGCGGAAGAAAGCAAATGGTCGTGTAGTAATTTACGTATTTTTGTTTACCTTTCGTTGATAATTTGTGAAAGTCTGCAAATCAGATTAAATTAAGGAATACTAAATATTATATTTTTAAACGTTTCCCTTAGAACTCATTATAAAGAGAAGATTCAAGGTAGATTGATTTAAATAAATACTACGTTATTCTAAAAAATATAATGTGCGCGTGTGAACGTCTGAAATACATCTATTTGGGGTATTTCGTGTTTGCTAAAAGGAATAAAATTGTTTACGAATAGATGATCTGAAAAATAAGGGTGATCCAAATTGAGGTTGTCCTTAAGATTCTCCAGAATATTTAATCCGCAAGTGGTCGACCTTCTTGGGAAAGAGCGTGTCAGCAGCTCGTAAATCCTGCAACTCCTGATGTGTTTTCCTTGTCGATTGATGTGACCTTGGCCGTTTTTTTTCTTATATATTTTTTTTAATTCGATTTCTGATGAGAATACATCTGGTTACATAAAGCATTAAGTTGATGTTGATAAGGACATGAGAGAGTTTTCTTTACAAGCACATGACAAAAAGAGTTTAAAAATAAGTAAATTAGGATATTGACATTACAATTCCCTCTTATTTATCAGTAATATATGGAAAACTAATAAAATTTCTTAATTTCCTTGCATTCTTGTATTTTATGTTCTTTAAAAGGATATATTGAGGTAATTGTCTAGCTCTTTACGATGTAGTGCGAGTTGTAATTAATAGGGAGCAGTTGGTTCGCTTGTATTACTGGATACTGATGTTGGTCAAGGGATTGGCTTTATATTTATCTCATTACTTCATGTAATTCTAGTTTCCTGGTAAGATGTAATGTCCTAAGGATTTAATTTTGTATTCTCTGAATTTAATTATTAGTGTAGAAGTATAAAGAACAATCATTAGATCATAATACATTAATTTAGTCGGAAGATCGTTTGAACAACTTCAGCGTCGGTAAACCTAAAAGTATATTTTCTTATTACTATCTGAAAATACGTTTATTTTCGTCGTAGTATGGTGTTCTGATTTGTTGGTTTGGTATTCTTATTTTATAGATATTTACTATTCGATTGACATTCAAAGCGCGTAAACAAGAAATGACGTATTCATGATTAAAGAAAATATATTGCAGGACAAATTATCTCTCGTATTTCCAATCCCATAAATACAGTTAATAGCTGCGGAAACCATCTGTGTTTTTATAATTCCGATTCCTCGCTCGTTGACTGAGGGGACATTTAATTCCCTCCCCTCGGCGCGCCGTCTCGGAGCAGAAGCAACGGCCGCCCAGCTGGTCGGAGGGCGCCGCGCCCGGTTCTTGGCCGACCGTTGGCAGGTCGCCTTGTCATTAGCATCACAAGTCTCCATAGAGACCATCCGTTGCGCCGCCGCCCGCCCCAAGACGCGCCCTTTGTGCCGGCGCTCCGGCGACCGTTGAGCCCTTCCCGGCGGCACCCGCCCTCCTCTGGAGGCAGCCCTTTATAAGCGGGCACCTTCGCTGCAGAGGGCACAGTTCGTCTTCACCGGTGCCGGAGGGCACGTCGCCGCCGCCGGGGCCCTCACCGTCGTCGCGGCCTCGGCGGCGGCGGCACGCTCGAACTCTGCTCGGACTTCAACCCACGCTCGGACGCTGAGCGTGGACGCCCTCGGCACCGCCCGCGCCGCGTTCGCGACGGAGAAGTCGCGGTCCTCCGGATCTCCCGGGGCCTCGCTTCCGCTGCTCTGCCGGGCGACCGCGCCCGGTCAGATCTTCCGGTTTCGTGTGTGCGTGTGCTGACTGTGGAGGCGCCGTGCCTCGTGCTCCGCGTGTGTTGCCTCGCGGCTGACGTAGTAGTCGGCCTGCGATCGCGAAGATGTCGATCCGCCGCGCCTCTTCGGCTTGCGAGCCTCGGCGCGCTGATCGAACCCTGCGGGACCCCTGGGCTGTCGGATGTTCGCGGTGGACGTGCCCTGCAACTCGGCGAGCGCGGAATATGTCCGCGCCCTCGCCTCCAGCGGACGACGCGTGGACGACGTGTGGACGTGTGGACGAAGGCCGGTGGCTCCGGCCCAGATAAGTTGCTCTGTCGGGACAGGAATCCTCCGTGGCGACGGCGACGCTTCGCTTTCCGCTTGCCTTTGCTTCTCGCTTGCACTTCGTAGTAGAGGTTGCGCCTCCGGTAGCTTGTTTTCACTCCTTATCTAGGTTCACGATTCACTGCTTGCTCCGGACAAATCAATCCACCGAAAACTAAGATGGAAGTATTCTTTATATTATTTTCTTTTGAATTTAAATCAGTATGATAAGATTGAATTATATTTTGATCGAACTTCGGGTTCCAAAACGTAGAAATCAATTACTTATGTACGAAATGTTCTATTTCAGGTACGGTTCTGTAAACATTATGGTTTCCCTGGCGGAGTAGCTTTTATTGGTCATTTGAGCATCGTGTATTGCAAAATGGTTAATAGTAGTTTAGTTTTGCGTAACCTTCGCCCCAAAATCATTCGGTAGACAAGTGGTTCCGCGAAGAATGTAAGACGTGGTACTTTTAATTTTTTTGTGAGGGATTTTACAGTGTAAATTCTTTTACTAAATTACGTAGTCGTAGGTTAGATTCAGATAACATTTATGTAGATACTTTTAATTCGTATGTATATTATTTAATGGGTTAGGAGCCAAATAAGTAGGATTTTAATAAAGTTTGATACATATACCAAGTGCCTTATTAGTGAATCGAAATAGTAGTACGTATTTATCCATTAGTGACGTAGCTTTGCAATGTGTAGGTTTTCTAATTCCTTCACCCTTTAATAGCTCCTCGGTTACAATAACATTTGAATCTTTCACAATGCGTAAACAGATTATATTCTGGGCACATTGGTACCTCTTTAATTGTTGAACAATAAGCCTTTCAGATGTAAACATATTCATGTTAATGATCTGTTCCATATCTAATAGAATTTACAATCTAGATGCTACAATTAAATTGTAATAAGTTGATCATTTTTGTTAGTAAATAAACGGCCTGGTAATTAGTGAACATGCTCAAAATGTTTCTTAGCTCTCGTCTAGTTTTACCCATAATTTTCAGAATCCAACAGGTAGAAAAGTTACCATTGAAGAACAGGTTTGTCGATCATAGTTCACGGGATTCCCTTATCTTATGGAAACATACTGATAATTGAATTTTTGTGCAAATATGAATGATATACGGGAATGTTTGATGTAAGAGTATTCGTATGTAAAATATGTGTAAGGGTTTTAATTGTAGGTTGACATTCATGTGAAGTAAACCTATTGTGTTTGTAAAACTCGATAGTCTCTTATTACAGAATTCAACGCGAGAAAAGCCTTTAAGTTTTAAAGATAAGTGTCAATTATATAAATTTTCAATTAGAAATTTTATAGTAGTATTTGCATATTGCTTCGCAAAAACAAATAATTCAGTGTAGTGTGTCTGTTGTAGGTGTTTCCCTCCTCTACATATATTATCAATGGAAATCAACCGACTGCGTAATATTGCCATTTTACAGTAGTACGATGGCCATGTTCCAATTTCACTAATCTTAATTAGACATGTAATGTTAGGAAATCTAATTATAAAATAAAATTAATACATCAGTTCATAAATAAAAATACTCTTTATTTTGTATTCAAGCATGTCATTAGTAATGTTTTTATTTATTTTTGCAGTACTCATTTGTAAACGTGTTAGTGTTTAGTTAGTTTCTATCACTTAAAAGGTTCTTTAGATTATGTGTAAAGTATAAACATTTCTGCTAGATTGAATGTACTTTTAGATAACTCTGAGTAAAATTCAAAAAGTAGGAAATACTTCTTAAGGAGTTTGGAAGTTACATAAATAAGATTCCCAGTTTGTATGTCACTTTCGTATTTTGCGTCGTAAATTGAAATCGCTTCGCCACGCTTAACCAATTGCATCGCTTGAGCTGCATATTGCGCATCGTTCTTGTATCTGCTTTAATCGCCACGCGGGATTCTTGTTAGAGGAGATTGTAAATAGAGAAATATTTCTCACCATGATTATTCATTTTTAATAGTATTATCTCATTTACTGATAATTTTTTTCTTCATATTTTACAAGAGTAAAACTGAAGAGTTTACACTCGTAATTGCACTTTTCACATGTAGTTTCAATTATCACGGTAGTTTGCGAGGTTTAAAAAAATGATGTGCGTTTTTCATTACAAATCAATGTACTTGCCAAAGCCGTGTATAGAAATTTTAGTGATTTGTGAAGTCCATCAAGGTTCAATTTAGTAACAGATTAGAAAGGTAGTATTGATATGTAGAATCCTAAACTGGTAAAAATAGATCCCCCTAATGATAAAAAATTATCCATTTTCAAATTTCGTAATCATTATTTGTGGTATTCTTAGTAATTCCTGATGTCCCTTCGTAAATTCAAATTTCTGATGTTATATCACGCGTAGCAGTAGTGTACAAATAAATTAGGATTCATTAGTATATTTTTACTTTGTCTTTAGAAGTTATATAATTCAGTAATATGTGATAGTACCGTTTTTAGTGTTTTGTAGTATTTAGATATTACACAAAGTTGTTTTTTGATCTTTGACAATCATGCAGGGTAAAATATTTTCCAGTCGTTTTGTACATGTTTTTGTAGTTTATTTTTGTAATATTCATGTTTAATGTAAGTTATTTACATGTTCTTTTGCCGTTTGTTATTGGATTTTTTAAAATCTTTTGTTAGATTTTCATACATTAACTTGCAGGTGGACAGTAGAGCCTTTGTAATTTACTTTTTTTACAACTTGACCACCCGTAGATTTTTTTTTAAATAGGAGGTTCAGGGAGTATTTCCATTTATGTAAGGTTTGTATAATATTACATTAAATTTGGAAATATGTGGTACAGTTCTGTTTAAAAATTCCATATGCCGTGAGACATTGTAGTCTTTTAAGATTCGAGATTGTATCATGTTCTACCAAAGACGCGAATAAATGCTCACTGTTGTGTAGTACCAACTGTGAAGTACGTATGAAATGACTGTTTAGCGCTGGGAGATACGTCTAAGCCACCATCTAAAAACCAAAATAGAGGGAAAATTCATTAAGTGATATCATACGTCATTAATCTTGTGAGGTATTCGCATCTAAATTCTTTAACTTTTTGTTGAGAACTTAGTTTAGGAATTAAAATGTGGTTGATAGTTTCGGAACGGTTTAAGAGATGACGCGGTTTCAAAGGTTTAATATTCCTAGATCACCTTATCGTGCCCTCAGAAAAAAATAAGTTTCAGAATTGTCATTATTATTCTACCGATTTTTACTTTCCGAACTCCAATGCCAACTTCTATTTCCAACAAGGAGCTCATAAGATACTGAAGAGATCTATTGGAAAATAAATTCACGGGCATATTGGTTTCGTACAATGTTTCAGAGAATGTCTTGCAGTAATGTAATAAGTTCTCCGTTATACTGGTTCATTTCGCAGATTTGTATAATTTTGAAATTTGGGGGGCCCGAACCCCTCGCGCCGATTCCCCAAGCAGACGGTGACATCAGCGGCGATTGCGGGGGCGTCGGCCCGAAAGGATCGTACTCCTCGAATTTCAAACTACCCTCCCCCCACATACACACAACTACCAATTTCTGTGAAGGTCTCCTTTCGAACTTCAGTCGCCGCCGGATAAGCCCGGGCAAACCGCGAATTGTTGACGTCATCCAGTCGCGAATGTAGTTTTCCACGTTTGGGTTGAGCCCTGTGTGTTTGGTGAGGCGCGGAAACTGCGAGGCGAATCTGAGCTGCAGAGCCCTTCGTGGGCGTGTGCCTCGGCCCTTGGCGTGGATCTTCCTGCCGTGGCACTGCCTACCGAAGGGCCAATGGTTGACGAGCCTCGGCTTTCAACAGCCGGGGACGTACATTCCGACTGGGCATTATTTCACATTGCTGCAAATTATATCGATCGATATGTGCAGTTCTCTCTGTTGTGTTAGATTAAGCTGTTTGAAACGATCACTTCAGTAATTTCGGTTTATTTCTTCACATATTCAGAATTTTGATCGCCGTTTCATTATGTCTCCTAGATGCAGGGGGGTGAACTCTCACGTGGAACTCGATGCAGCAATATTCTAACAAAGCAACATGCTCACAACGCGATTCGTCTGATATTGCAGGGAGTGCACGATAAGATAAAAAGGATACCAAGTGATACGTCAGATGATTGGAATATGTCATGCGTTATCTTATTAACATCTGTTGTCTTTTTGTACGTAGTTTTCAACTTAATCCAAAAGTGAATGTCAGATTCGCGCTTTGTCCGTGCATATCTAGTTGCAATTGTGTTCGTGATTTCTTTCAAGAGACATCTTACATTGTTCTTAACGCAAGGAGAGCGGTTTTTAGTAATATTATTAGTAATTTTACTTGTAATTCATGCTCAGGTTCAGGCCCTGGTCAATTCATAACAAGAAACTTCTCTCAAAGGTACTACTTTAGTTACAGAACGTGACGCTCTTTTTTCTGACAATAATTAATTATGTAGTTCTGCTATAAAAGTTGGAAAGTGAGTTGCATTTTTCATTCAGAAATTGATTCAGATCTCCAGGATATCAGGACAAATGCCAACAAAAAACAAGAAAAATCTGGACAAAAAGTCTAAAACTTCTGATTACATATTACATTTTGATTATAAATTACCAATATATTTCAAAAAAAATTTGATTCTAGAATTGAGATTGAATCAATAAAATATTCATTTTGCATTATGTAAATTCATTCTTTCCGTTTCCATATATTAAAATTTGATTCACATTTAGTGTCCAGAACATTTGGAGTCGGAAAGTCATTAAAGCAAGAATACAGACTAGGTTCGAAAGTTTTCCCCGGGAATTGAAAATATATAAGCATTATCAATTTGTTAGATGCTATAAAGAGCTTGATCCACTAACTAGATCCCAAAATAGTGCATTTGCTTTCATTCTTTCGTGCTTTCACGTATAGGAGGAAAGTCTCTCCTCCTCGTCTCTAATAGGAGGAGCTCCGGAGCAGTTCAGGCTTAAAAGTCAACAGAGTTTTAGGAAAAAAGTAGGTGAATATTTTCATTAATTTAGACTATTGCTCGCGTATGAAATTTCAGAAGGAATATTTAAGCCGTGTCACTCTTACTATGAAATATGATTTTGCTTCTTATTTCCTACAACCCTATAAAAAATCAAGCATGCCATTTATTGCACAATATTACGGGAACATAAGATTACGTTCAAATTGAATACTAATCAACTATTAGAAACTTTAATGATTTCCACAAGAGCTCATAAAATATTTTCAGTGATAATATTGCTAGTACGAATAAAAAATCTCAACTTAATCAAATTATTTTTAAAAAGCAATAGTAACTTTACTTTTTATTTTGTGACGAAAATGACTGGAACCTACTACACAAGATTTGAGCTTGATCCGAATACGTTTTGTATTGCTCTGGAGCGAAAATTTCTAGTTTTCAAATGTTGCCAACCACGCGTGTACTTGGTTAGTTCACCATTCAGTTGTTTATAGTTGTGTAGTAGGATAAGGGCACTGGAGCTCAACATACGGGGTGCGAAATACACTTCTCCTCCCATATGTCACATAGTACTTTTCTTGACACTTTTGTTTTGTTTGATAATCCATGGACAGTGTTTGGACCCCGATGCGAAAGACCCCGACCCCGAAACCGTGCGATTTGCTTCGCACGAAACGATCGGGTAGCCCGCCCAAAGTAGCACCTCTGGGGCAGCATAGAAGCCGGGTCTGCTGCGGGGTGGCCGGCCAGGTAGAGGCGCGCGGGGAAGGCACGCAGGCATGTGACAGCGGCGCGGCGGGCGGGAGCGCGTGCGGGGCGTCACGTGGGTGGAGGTGGCGGAGGCGGCGTTCGGCCTTCGGGCCCGCCGCGCCGCGCCGGCCGGCGCGCCTCCAGTGCAGCCCGCGCGGACCAGCCGAGCGGAGCGAAACGAGAGGCGGGCACCGCGTGTTGGGAGAGGGTATGGCAGGGCGAGCGGCAGGTGGCGTCTGGCTTTGGGGGGATGTGCGACGCCTTCGATGGTGCAACGCGACGCGACACGGTCTCCCAGCGCTGTGCGTATGTGTGTGTGTGTGTGAGTTGCGATGAGGTAGACCGATTACCCTGGGGAAGTAAAGGAAAAAATGTGTGAATGTGAGATGACTACTTAATTATGTGGATTAATGGATGAGGAAAACTCTATAAAGAAAAAAAATTGAGACTAATTTCAGTTTTATTAGTATTTACCATAAATCTGTCTTGTCTTCGTTACGTAAACCACAACGGTACGGTGTGCTACGTAGTTCATTGCCCCGTGGCTTCCGTGTGTGTGTGTGTGTGTGTGTTCGGCAACGTGTAACGCGATCAACAACGTACCGGTGAGTCTTTCTTATTTAGCTTTTCGAAGCGCGAGCACCGCAACCTCATCAGATGGCTGTGCGTTACGTAATTGGCTCACCGCGCGCTTTGCGACGACTCCGCGCGCGCCGAGCGGTTCGCGCCGCCGCCGCCGCCGCCCCCGCCGCCGCAGTCGCGTCGTTCCGGTGAGCGGGGTCGCGGCCTCCGTCGCTGCTCCGCGCCGCATCGTGAGCGGCCGGCGGCGTGAAATTGTGCGCGCCGTCTCTGCTGTTGCTCTTTCGGCGCAGGAAACCGTGAAGGCAGCCGGTCTCCTTGAGCTTCGCGCCCGGCGATAACGGTTTGTGACGCCGGTTGTTTCCATATGCGCACTTCGCTAATCACGAACAATTCCGATTCCGAACTTTTCGTAAGGCTGCGGAGCGTTTTGATAGGGATAACTAGGGCAGTTGTTACTGTAATTTTGTTTCTAGAATTGTGTGTGTTTACAGGTTGCGGTTTTAGACCTGGAGGAAAAAATTAAATTTTGTAATTTTGAGAAAGTGTCTGTTTTTGAGGGAACTTTGCTCGATGCCGCGTGGTCAAACAGTTTTTTGTCATTTTAAACTCTCTGTTCCACTTCAGTACATCATCAGATAGACGCCCTGCTGAATTTACAGTTGATTGTCCTGAGCAGCGATCATCCTTTCCCTTTTTTTTTCGTCGCAGAAAACTTCCTTTGTCCCTCTAAGTGGCAGTTTCCTTTACATGCCAGCGTGCACCTGTTGCTTGCGTACCTCATTCGCTACCGTTGTGGCTACTTTAAAAATGTAGATAAACACAGTACAAGTGTGTGCATGCTGCGTTGAATCAACGATTAAGCCCCCTTTCTCTCCGAACCATGGCGCCAAGCGCTGCTGACGAATTGTCTTCCATTGTCTGAATCTCGTGACTTCCGCTGCATGCCGGATGTTTACATTTAGTGCATGCCGGGAATCCAGTTGAAAAAACTATCTGTAAATTAGCGTATCGTAACGTATTCAATTCTAATACTAAACAAATAGTGTGCACGCATGACTAATCTTTCTCATTTTCGCATGTAATTGTGTATCGAAACTTCGAACGACATTTCTGTGTGGATCTCATACTAATAAACTAACCTGTATGGCTGTGAATAAACAAAGCATTGCGAGTTTGATGAATACTAAAAGTAGGAAGTGCGTATAAATGCTGCCTGTCTGTCTCTCTTAAGTCCCACGAGTTCCAATTCAGCAGAATTCGGCTGTTTGTTTCCTGACCAATTAATGCGACATGTGATTCAGTGATGAGCGCTCCCCGTTTTGCTCTGATACATCCCTGTGAAACGAGCTCTTCACTTTCTCTCTTCCCGCTTAGCGCCGTCCGCGCTTCACGCAGACTAATTAACTTCATGGCAGTGTCTCTTGACAACAGACTACCATTAAATTCCTCGCCAGCTCCATTACAACGGGGGGGAGAAAGAGGAAAGGATGCCAAATTTAGTGTTTTTTTTAAGTAAAAGGCGTAAACCTTAATAATCCAAAAACAAATAATCACCTGTTTCGTTCTGCGCACCTTTTTGCCTTCAGTAGTTCAAAAACAATGTATGAAATAGTTGTAATTCGTGTATTCCAAACTCGCCCTTCCATCTGATGCCCAGTGAACACTAGCTTACCCTACAAATAATGTTTCACACGAGCATATGATACACAGACCTAAAATTCTTCCCGGGAAAATAAAAACATGATATAATCAGATTTCTGTATCATAATGAAATTCATATCATTAATATTATTTCAGGATTAAAAATATTTTGTTAAAAAATGAATTTAGACGTACATCAAGCAGTGAAAAAATATTTTAATTTCTTAGGTTTCGTTTACCGGATACCACTCCAACTCTTTGTAGACAGTGTAATGAATAACTTCCGTTGGCGGTTGTATCTGAAATGGCATCGGTTGCCTCGCTCGTGTCCGCGGTGGCGGTGAGCGCTCTCCCCGCGCGCCCCCGCGCCGCCGGCCCCGCGCCTCCGCGCAACCCCGTTCGCGCGCCGCCAGCCAGCCCTTGGAGGCACGCCTCGCGGCGGCGAGCGGCCCGCGCATGCACGGCCGCGGGCGCCCCGCCCGGCGCCGCTGCCACATCGGAGGCGCCCGGCGCGCGCCGCCCCGGCGCGACCGCCCCCCCCCCCGCGACCCGCGCACGCTTGCACCGGGGGCGGTGCCGCGCGTTCGCTTCTCGGCGAGTGGCGAGCGACCGCTCGCCGAATTCCGAGGAACGTGAGTGGGGAGCTTGCTATTTGACGAGCGACCCACGTTCGGAGTTCGCCCAACCCGCCGCGTGTCGCTCTCAAGGACACGTCAAAGGGAGCGAACGTTCTCCAAACACGTCAGCTGCTCGGGATTGGGCGAGCTGTCGCTCGCAACTTGGCGAATGCCGAATGTGTGGAGCCGCCTATACGTTCTAAAGTAGTTGGGGAGTCGACGAAGACAGCGGCGCTCTGCAAAATGTATTCTTCTGCCAGCGAGATGAGCCGAACCCCGGTAGTTAGTGCCTCCAAGTGATCACTGCGCGCAGATGGTTACAAGTCATTTACTTTGATCCGATATCACTAAAAAAGAATATTGCAAGAACTGATGCAATCCGGTCGATATGCAGGTGCAAAAGTGTATGCCTGAAATTTAAGTCAACATGCAGGTACAAACGGACAGGCTATAAATACTCAATTTCAAAGAGTCCACGTTGTTTATTTTCATGTTATTATTTAACTCGCAATAGATTAAATTTTAATAACAATTGTCTAAGTCAATAGTGGTACCTAAACAGGAAGTTTTAAAATGTACTTTTCTCGCATTTTCTAACTACATAAATACATTCATGACATTCCAGTAGGTAGAATGACAAAAATTGTATGGAATAAAATCGCGGAAATCCAAGTTAGTCAAGTTCCTGAAATTAATTCAAATAATTTTCAAGTGTATCCCATGTTGATATTATGTATATGACTAGGATGTCCGTGAAGTAATAATCACGTAGACAATAGCCCTCTTTCCTCCCACCCCGCCCCGCTAAGGGATATATATTTTATATCCCTGTGACGTATTTATAAAATTAAGAAATCCAGGTAATCGTTACTAAATTGTATAAACTATTCCATACCGTAGCATTGATGACTATATTTGACACATAGGAAACAAATATCAAAATAAATAGAAGTAAAAAGTTATCATCGACATATTCACAAATTCGATTCTAAACATGCTCAAGACATACATTATATACCACTCATTACCAATACTCAGGTCCAAATTATCAAAACCAGATGCATTGCTCTTAAATTTCATTTACATCATTTTAACTATTCGAAAAACCACATCCAATCCTATTATCCGATTATTCATATTATCAATCATGGATATATACTAATTAAACGCTCTCTATAAGGTACTAGTGACCAACTTAACGGGCGGGAAGATTTTCCCTTATAGCACCGCCGTCGCACACACCGCATGGTACAAACCCATGCCACTTCAGTAATCGCAGCGTCTGATCATTTTCTCTTTAGTCTAATTCCCTACCCAGGTCACGCAGCTCAGTCCGAAGTATTTGCAGGTTTCTCAGAGTATTAACAATATTCTCTATGGCCTCACGTCCCTGCCCGTCCTCTGAGCTGCCCCAGTGCTCTCAAGGACCTCAGCGGACTGACCATCCTTCTTTGGTCTCCAGTCCCTGCCCGTCCTCTGAGCTGCCCCAGTGCTCTCAAGGACCACAGCGGACTGACCATCCTTCTTTGGTCTCCAATCCCTGCCCGTCCTCGGAGCTGTCCCCATGTTCTGGAGTGACCACAGCGGACTGACCATCCCCCTTTGGTCTCTAGTCCCTGCCCGTCCTCTGAGCTACCCCAATGCTCTCAAGGACCTCAGCGGACTGACCATCCTTCTTTGGTCTCCAGTCCCTGCCCGTCCTCTGAGCTGTCCCCATTCTCTGACGTGACCACAGCGGACTGACCATCCCCTTTTGTCCCTATCCCTGCCCGTCCTCGAGCTACCCCAGTGCTCTCAAGACCTCACGGCACTGACCATCCTTCTTTTCTCCAGTTCCCTGCCCTCCTCTGAAGCTGTCCCCATCTTCTGGAAGTGACCACAGCGGACTGACCATCCCCCTTGTCTTAGTTCCTGCCCGTCCTCTGACTCCCCAGTTCTCTCAAGGACCTCAGCGGGACTACCATCCCCCTTGGTTTTGACGCGTGCCCGTCTCTAGCATTGCCCCCATGCTCTCAGTGGACACACGACTGACCACCCCTCTTTGGTTTCTTCTCCCTGCCCGTCCTCTGAGCTGCCCCAGTGCTCTCAAGGACCTCAACGGACTGATCATCCCCCTTTGGCCTCAGGCCCGGCTCACCACTCTGAGCTGCCTCTGTGCTTTCGAACGACCGCAGCTAACTGACCATATTCCCTTACATCATGCGTCCCTATTCTTGTCACTGTGCAAACCCCGATAGCTGAACTTGCGGTGATTGTATCTTACACCTTCACTCCGCAACAGTCAATACAGATTTCTGGTTTCGTCATAAGTTGGATTTCAGTGTTTTTTCTTTCTTCTCTCTTAATGATTTTTGGTGCAATTATTTAAAGTATACGAGACATAACCAATTTTCTCACTTTTATTGCTACATATGTGCTGGCGAGTGTCACCAATAATCGTCCATGTTTCCGGCAGCGAGTGGTATTGATCCAATATGTAGAGGAGCATCTTAGTGGTATGTTGTTGTATTTTGTACAAGGTATATCTCTATTGCAACTCCACTTGTGAATTGAATGTTTGATGTAAATAATTAAAAAATTCCGCGTCGCGTTGAGAATCTGTAGTACATACAGGTCTTAGACATGGAGGCGTGTTGCATCGTAACTTTTTCAATTTTATAATCAGAATAATAATTCAAGCAGACAGCATTTTTGTTACTGAACGTAAATAATACACCTTACCTATTCGATTAATTTTCAACGTACCGAATGAATTATCTTCTTAGGAGTATTTTAGTGAACTCGCTAATGTTTCTTCACTCTGTGAACTCATTTGAATAACGCTGTATTTAACATTCTCATTTAGTTTGTAGAAAAACCAACACATATAGAGCATGTGTTAACCTTTATTTTAATCCCAGCTGTTCCGATAATCTTAGTACTTCTTATTTTGGGCATGTGTCGTGTTTCTCGTTCTCCGTCTATTCATTTAGATTAGAGCTATTTTCACGGATGACAATCACGATATCTGGCGAGGAATGGATTGTTACCAACCTGCTGGAAATCCTGTGATGCAGGTGGTCATCTTCATTCGTAAAATATATATTTACTTTCTAAACCGAACATTCGTGCTCGCATGCATATGTAGTGATGTTTGTATTTCATACTATCGTAATGTAGTTTTGAAATAAAAATAACCAAACTATTAAAAAGTATGATTCAGTTTAAAACTGCATGAACTAGATATTTCAAAGCGCAATTAGTCCTGTGCCAGAATCTGTTACCTAAAAATATTGTAAGAAATCCTAAACTTCCGAGTCAGATAACCTTCAAAAATCCTCATCACCGTTCACTGTATCTAAACAACTGACGATCGCTTGGGGTCATTAGGCGTCGTTCGTCGCTGTTCGGCTATTTCCGGTGATGTTCGGTGACGTCCGGCGCCGTTGGGGGGGTGGTCGAGGCGCAGGCGTTCGGAGGGCCCGCGAGGGGCGCTTTCGGCAGGTGACACCGCAGGCGGCCGGTGCTCCCCTCCGCCCCCTGCCCGCCTCCGCCCCGCTCTCCCCCGCCCCGCCTTCCCACGACATTCCCCTCCCAGCTCTGTCCGTCTGACAGCCTCTGTGATAAACCACAAGTGCTACAAGGAGGTGCACGATATAGGAAATAGGAGGCAAGCTTCTTCGGACGATAGGTGCAGTTTCTGTTGCAAGTCAAAGACATTTCACCATCCGTCGTACTGTATCGTAGGAAGAATTTGCTAGCGGAATGGTTCTTGGCTCTTTCAGGGGCTCATGCAGGCAACAATCTCGGGGGAAATTAAGATTTTTGAATCAGTAAAACATAAATCAACCGTATTCATATCCGACCAACTTTATATTTTTGGTAGTCTATGCTGTGACTTACTCTATATTTTAAAAAAAATAACTCCTTCCAAATTTAAAATAGTGATTTAATTATTAGAAAATTACGAATTTCTGGAATGTTGAATCACCTGTTTAGGGCGTTAAATTTATTTAACCCATCTCCGTGTATCTTTGCTTTTTGCTCATAAACTGACAAACTGGCTTTCAGCACTCAGTATAATTTCCAACAAACAAGCAAGCTAGCAACCAACCAACCAACTTCTCGTTTTCGAGGTCGGGCTTCCCCTTAGCCGCCTTGCGGTACACCTATATTCCCTCCGCGGCGTATTCAAAGCAAACCCTTTCCACAGCGTTGCGAGCGGCTCTCGCGTGTACATAGGACACTCTTGTGGGCCCGCCGCCCTCGGCGCGGGCCGCCCTATACTTGCTCCTTCCGACCCGGGACCCTCGGGTCACCGTGTACATAGACGCGCTTCTTCCAAACTCTTGCCTATTGCCTGCCGCGCAGGCGCTATTGACTGTACATATTGGGGCTGAATACGTGTGTACATAACGCGACTCGCTGGTCGCTATCCTTCTGTTTCATATCTCGAATGCTTTTTCCAGACCGATTAATCGGCTTGTACTTAATCAACTTTCCTTAAAAAAAACTGAAAAAAAAGTTCTTGTGATACTTTACATTGCCGTCTCGCACCGTGTTCCTTCTGTTTTCCTCACCATCCTATCGGCGGCGTTCGCGAGTAAACGACAACCGTATCCCTCAGTCTTCAGACGTCGGACTCGCAGCATTCTGCGTTCGACCTTCTCTAAGGACGTTCGGCGTTCTTCCGAGGGTTCCACGCTCGAATCTCCCTGGACGATCTGCTCGCGATTCCCTTCTGGCCCGTCCGGTGTGCACAGGGGTCCAGCTGGGCCTCCAGGAGTGCCGTGCGTTCGCCCGTGCCGTCCGACGCTATCCGAAGGAGTTCCGCGTTCGTCCGGGAAAGAGCGGCGTACCCCAAGGTCGAGTCGGCGGGTCCTGAGGAGAGGTCGACGTGTTTCCGTGAAAGTACAGCAGTCGAGCTCTGAGTTGAAGTGGCGTCCAACGCCTCCGGCTCTGTGGACCTCTGCAATGAGAGCGTCGCTTCCCTCCTGCCCGCTCGCGTCCCGACTGCATCGCTGTATCGAGAGCCGCACTCGGCCGAGCGACTAACTCGCCCCATCTCGCGTGACTGCGTCGCCGCCGGTGCCCGGCCCCGCCCGATCGCCGAGCACCCCTCACGCCCACGCTGCCAGGACCTGCTTTGGAATCATGCGACCTGCGGCAGTCGAGCAATGGCTACCTCCGATGGCAGACTACCGTCGCGTTACTTTGTCACGTGCCCTGAACTTCTCGACCTTCTAGCTTATTGACAGGGTATGCACTTCTAGCTCCTCATCATTCCAAAATTCGGTTTCAAATTCGTAGATTTAGTATTGTTTCGTGGACTGATACATTTACTAATGTTATCCTTTTGCAGCATGCAGTATTTTCCGGTCTGGATTTCGTTTTAACAGGGATCCAAGATCCCATGAATCCAAAGATTGACCCTCCAAACCAACAAATTATGTTAGTATGTAAATTTCTAATCTGCTAACATATTCGCAGTATTCGGTATGTATTTATGCGTTTTTGAGGGATCTTATCTTTAACTTTCACGTTGGTTCAATTGTTACAATTTTGTAGCATGCTCTGTACTCGCAGCCTAGATTTCCTTCAAATAATGGCGCTTTTATCCAGCAATGTAAGGATTCTGGGCTTCAGCGTTCTAGTTCTACTTTTTACTTCGCGGAGACAAAAAGCCGGGCGGCATGCAGCTGTCGTTCGCTTGCGTGGCGGCAACATATGGTTATCAGAGGCGGAACACGCGACGCAGTGCACTTGGCGGAGATAAGAGTACAACTTTGACGCGGAAAACCCCTCCGTTAAATTGGCTGACTTCAGTAAATGCGCTATCTCTGGAAGGCGTGATTTTTTTTTAATGGTCAAATCGTGATTGTGGATCTATAACAGCTGGCGTAATAATATTATAGACTCTCAGAGAAGTGGGTCAATAATTAATGTATACAGACGTGACATATCTAAAGACTCGTATTTAAAATGTACGTTAGTAAATCGTGAACAATTTTTGTGTGCCTAACGATTATTTACAAAATTTTGGAACCGTAATTTTGTATGAGAGAGCGTAATTGCTATTGGATGTGAATCTGAAATTTTCTGAATGCAACATGGAATGTAATATCGAGTGATGTGAAGTAATAAATGGTTGCTGATTGTGATAACTAAGGATTAGATGTGTGCACGTATCTCAAACGCAAATTTCAAAAGCTGATATTTAGTAAATCAGATTCAGTGTTTTTGTGACCGTGTTTTTCAGAATGTGAGTGTGAATGTCAGGAACATCCCTTTGGCGAGTCTCGTACGTATTAATCCTGGATCCTTTGTAAGTCCAGGCTAAACAAAATGTCTCAGTGAGCTTGTTCTCCCTAAAAAGTGAGCGGCATGGACTCGCGTCGTCTTGGGAAAAAATTATTTTTTGTGCCGAGCACTTGAAGTGCATTATCTTGCATCGCTGCCTCGGGCCGCCTGCTCTTTCGGCCACTCGGAACCCCCGCTCGTCCCGACCGCAGCACCGGACCGGAAGGCGTTCGCGCTTCGAACCCAGAGTGCATCCGTGGTGGGGGGGTCTTCCAGCAGCAGAGCCGCGTTCGAGACCCGGGCGGATGCGTGGCGCTCGCGGGGGGCGGTGACCGAGGCAGGAGGAAGGGCAGCTGCCGCCGCCGGCCACCATGCAGCAGCTCCGGCGCGCGCTGTCCAGCGCGTCCCTGCGCGACCAGGGCCCCGACCCGGCCTTCGATGCGTGCAGCTACTTCGTCGACGACATCTGCGAGCTAGGCAAGTGGCCACGCCCCCGCGCGGCGCGGCGCGGCGCGCTCAACATTTCACCACCTCGGAAGGCGATTTTCTCAAATGTCGATGATGATCTTGTATATTCCGAAGGTTGTCGCAGCCAGCGTACAGGAGAGGGAGGACTTACACACCTTTTGCGTTCTCCCCTTTTCTGGGCTGCAGTGTTTTGGCATTGCATTCCACTTGATGACTGATGGCAGGATTGTTCATGAGGTGTTAATAATGACGACATAGAAAAGTTTAAAATAGCAAATTAAACAAAAACAACAACAACAAAAACATGGGCATCGGAATGGAGGTGAAAAAGGTTTGCTTCTTTTGTTGCTCCCTCCTGACTCATAGAATAGGTTGGTAAATCAAGGTTAGCTATAAATAATCTGCTTTCATATATTTTTTATGTTCCAATAGTTTAATTTTATATTTTATTAACTTGATAAAAATGATAGTCCAAAACTTATAATTGTAATTGGAAAGAATTATTTTTAGGAGTCTTCTTTCCGAGTGTACCAACTTGAAAAACACCTGACCGCACTGATATATAAAATGTATGTAGCAGGCATCAAAATTAGCTATGTGTTTTATTTTGCTTCAAAATTCACCCCAGGAGGAAATGCATAGAAAATACCAAAGTGAAAGTATCTTTTACTTCACCTCAGTGTGCCCTATGAGATAAAACTGGCAGAGAACCACCGAGCCTAATCCCAGTGCACCACAGAAGGTGTGGGGATAGGTGAAAGTTTCTCAGCATTTGCTGAGAAGTGTGTCAAATCGGTTTAATAAAAACAATGAAAATTTGTTTACAGCAGAATTAATACAAACTGCAAATGGTTATTTTATATTTAGCCCACATAAAAATGTATTTGTAACAATAATTAGCTGCAGCTTAAATTTGGTACCTCTAAATTCAATTTTTAGTGAAATAAAAGAACATTTGGAGAAAATATATTGATTTCAAGAACAAAAGAATGCCTCATATCTGCTTGTATTACATAAGGTCTTTACATAAAATTAATACATTACTGCCTCCATCACAAAATCAAAAGGTTACAAAGCTGCAATGGGAGTTTGCTCATTCAAACATCATATTTTTCCTTAGCGTAGAAAACTTCAAGAACTAATAATTGCAGACAAGCAGTTAATTGTTGCACTGTCAATGTCAACATCATTTGTGAGCCATCGAGTAATTAAATACCATCATAGAAGACTTACTTGCTTAGAAGAGACACCAGTCACATATCAAATTAGTACTTCACTTACTTACCACTATATCAATTTATTCTTCCAATAGCATAGAAATTGTGATTATTTTCCATAGTCCTGTGAATGTTCATTGCTTAATTGGCATATCAGTTGTAAATAGTCTGATTATTTTTAAACAGGCTAAGAAAACACCATTTAATGTGTCTGATAATGAATATATGAGTAATAAAATTATTGTTCTGTAAACATATCTTTCTGATATTACACTTGATATATTAGGTAGAATACATTTTCATAATGATTGTAAATACTACATCTTATTTTAAAGGACTGAACATAAGTGCTTTTTCAGAATTTGTTGAAATTACTTAGTGCATTTTAATTTAAAATTGTAATGTAAAACTATTGTCAGATTTTTTTAAATATTGTAATAAAGATAAAATAGTGGTAGCAATGAAAGTCGTTCAGTATAATCAGTTTCAGAATATAAGAAGACATAATCCGTTTCAAAATTGATATAGGTAAAATCAACGTCCGTCCTCACCATCAGAGACAATATGAATGAATACAAAATCATAGGGAAATGAATGTGGCTAGATGGTTACTAGGAAGGTCAAAGTGGAACAATTCACAAGAATGGTATTGTTTTTATGCTTTTAAGACTTATTCCTCTAGAAATAATTTTGTGTACTTGAATAATTTTCAGGTTGTTTTCAGCATTGGTTTATGAATGACTGTGGAAGACAAGAAATAGTATATATCAAAATTGCTAATCAGATTTCTCTTATAATCTAAAATTATTCTGATTTATATATTTTGTAATTTTTCTCATTAAGATTTCATCTTATGGTAGATATTCTGCATTGAAACAAAACTTGGAAAAAATCCTTATTTCTTTCTAAACTTTGACTGCCTCAAAATTATAAAGGAAATTCAAAATTAAGGTGTTGATTATAAAGATAAAATTAATAGGATAATTTTGAAAGCTTCATGTACCATAACATATTCATCCTAAATATTGCAGCATTATATATCAGCACTACAGGCTCACAGCTCCAATTTTTATAACTCTAATGTCATTTTATTAAATCTGAATAAAATAGTTGTAAAGGAGAAAAAAATGTAATGGGATTTTAGAGGAGAACAGTTTCAGTGGTTCAAGTTATATGGTAATTTCTCTGCTACATTGCATTATGTCTTCCATTAATTTTCATTTATTTTGAGGTATGTTACTTTTTCTTCAATGGCATCATCTCACTTTTACTCAAATTCACAATGAAGATAATGCTTATGCTAGAGTTTCTGGTGTTGAATAACTTACTGTTTATGTGAAAGTGTCTTATAATAAAGAGACATGGATATTTTGTCTTTTCTCTTTCAGCAGATTTTGATATTTTTTCCCAGTATTTTATAGTGATATTTCTTTGTGGAGAAGAGTATTTTTTGAATGAAGAGATAATGATTAGCCTCACTGACAGTGAAAAATTACTTGAAAATCTTAAAATAAGTTTTGAATAGAATGTATATTCCAGAATCTTGATAGAAGTTATTATTATAGATGACTCACAGAAGTTTCTGAGACTTGTAACCTTAATGTGAAAGGTTTTCTGAGATTATTATGTAATTGCCAGTCTTCAAAATTTACTAGAAATGAGTAACTAGTATAATGTAGAAAATACATTAGTCTAGAAATCCAATTTTGTTTGTATTAATACACTTTTGTTTAAAATATTTTCTGGAATACTTAAAATATAGTATACATTAACATTTCTCATCAGCTCATAAATCCTTATTTTTTATCAGAATGCATTGTATGAAATTTAAAAACAGAATATTTTGTCACTCTCTTGTATGGAATGTTTTGTATTTCAAACTTGATTCTTGGTATATTATCAGCATTTGGAGGAAAGTAACCTTCTTCTGTTAACACGAACAATATATATAATGGCTTTCTACTGCTTGGCCTTTTAGATACTTGTATTCAGCTATCATTCACAACTATTTAATGTTAATCACCAACTCTTATATTTGTATTCTGGATTGTGTTAGTTTCATTGGTATATTTCCAACTAGTTATTCTGTCCATTTCTGCTGCAAAATAATGAAAGAAGAATTATACCTCGCATTGTAGTGTGAAATGGACACTTAACTGTGTAGTTCCATAAGTAATATTATTTCATAGTTTCAATATTTCTGCTCTCTGTATCAGTTCATGTTTAATATACTTGTATGTATAGTTATTTTGAGATTTGATATGTACTTTCATCTGCATGTGATGTCTATCATAACTAATTTGTAGAGAAGTTCAGTTGTTGTTATTTGCAATTCATAATTTTTAATCCCTTGCAACAAAAGTGTATAAATAGCTAACAATTTATGTGCAGGCCCAGAATTCCACATTCATTGTGTTGGCTTAAGTTGCTTGATTTTTTAAATTTCATCAACATGATTCAATTTCTATAATGTTCAAAATTTCAAAATTTTATTTTCTTCAAAATGAATTGTGAAGGTAAATTGTAAAGCTTGTCATTCCTTTGTCTCTAAATATTTCATTATAGTATTTGTCGATATTATTAATTGTGTTTTCTGTTATATAACTAACTCTGCATATTTGTTTTATTCACTCTTACGGTAGAAATTGCCAAGTGGAAGAGAAATAACAATGAAAGAAGATCCAGTTTATCCCAGCTTTTTTATGAAGTGAAGTGTGCCATCAAGCAAGAATTCTGAACAGAAGTGTGCCATCAAGCAAGAATTCTGAACAGAAGTTTAATTGAAATGTATCTTCTATTTTTAATTTTTACATTGAAATGCATCTTAGTGTGATAATGAAGAAAACCATTTAAGTTTCAGCAAGGCAGGACAAGGCAAGGCAAGGCAAAAAAAAAAAAAAAAATATTTTTTTGATTTAATCTGAATCAAAATCCGTAAAACTGCTAAATAGTTACCATTTGTTAATACATCATAGTCATCATGAAATAGTTCTTCAGATTTTAGTCACCCTACAAATCCAAGAACAATTGTTTTTGTAAGTTTTAAAACGTGAGTTGAAGATGAGCATCATTATCATCCAAAATTTTGGACAGCAAGAAAGGGTTCTTCATACTGGCATCACTGGCATCAGAGGAGAGTTGTTCAGTTAAAATTTATTGAACTAATTGAAGGCAAGTTTCCATTTTAGAAAAGAGATACTCTTGAACAATCTTTCTTGTATAGTTTTAATTTATTTTGAATTCATGTTTCTGTAATTACCAATAGCACTGTTGCATATATCTAGCAATTTTCTACTTTGTCACTTCAAGAGATCATGTCAAAACAAAGAAGTGTTTTCAATACTTCACTCTTTATGTATGCATTTTATTCCAAGGATCATCTTTTCATTTTATTCATATTTATGATTTAAATAACTTTTTCTGATACGCAAGTCTAAACTTTCAGTAATACTTTAGAAGATTATCTGACATACAAGAGGAACTATGAAGCAGAGAAAAATATACTTGATTGAATCACATGGTTAAAGTCTGAAATTCTTGGATGTTAGCCAGGTTCTTGAGCAGAATTATCAATTCAATTAATTGACATCAAACAAATTATGAAGTAAACATTGAAGCAACTCCTTTAATAATATCTCTTTTGGATAATGAATGTTTTCTAACCATGCAAATTCTTCAGGTTTGTTTTGTTTTTTCATTTTATCAATTATTATTATTATTTTATTTAGTAGAATTATAATTTCTTTTTTTGTAATTAGCAACTGCCTGGTAGTTCATAACTGCTACAGTATATTGAAAAATACTCAAGTAATTATAAGAAATTAATTATGTCAGTATTTCATTGTCAGATTATTAGTTTATTCCAGTGTCTGAACTTTTAACATTGTGGTATTAGGATTCAAACATTTACTCAAAAATGAATTGTTGAAAATGGAAACTTCAAGATGGTTTTATGTTATTGTAAAATGAATTTAGAGGAGAAATGGTGAGACTGTAAAAAATATTCTTCAAAGCTCTCTGTGTGGGTTGGATCAATGCAAGCTGTTCAATATTTATTTTTAACAAAATTAAAATAACCTCTTTATTCTAGGGTCAAAGACAATTAGAACCTTCATCAAACTACAAAAACTGACATCTCTACATGTGGTATTCACCAGCAATGTCAGCCAGTTACATGTGTTTTACAACAACATTGTTACATTTCTGATAAAACAAAATGTGCTATCAGTATTTAATATAAAACATTAAATCTTATGAAGCAGGTAGGAATCTCAATTTCCACTTCTACTACCAATATTAGACTGGTGTAAATGTTGAGTTATAGGCTCGGAACTATATTTTCCAAGAAGAACTTGGAAAATATAGTTTTAATATTTAGTACTGTAGTATATGCAAAATGTATTTATTTAACTTAAAAAGTTATTACTGCGCATATCTTGCATGTAATAATATGTAAAGAAGAAAAAGGTTTTGATTATAAATTTTTGAACAATTTCTCTAAGTCTTCAATTATTATTATTATTATTATTATTATTATTATTATTATTATTATTATTATTATTATTATTATTCATGTCCGGTTTATTTGATATATTTGATTCTTGAGAGTTAACAACCTGGAAATGTCTACAAGCAAGTAAATGTCTGGTTGCAAATAAATACTAAAGTTCCCTTCCATGAAAATATTTTTAAATGTGCATTTAAGAATGAATTGTACATGAACAAGAGAAGAATGTCACCTGTATTGTTCATCTTGAAACATTGTGGGTGATAGAAAAGCCATTCATATAATTCAAGTTGATTCTGTCCCTACCAATATTTTTTATTTAATTGACAGTAATTTTCATGGGGTTAGCCATCATCGCCAGAGTTGCCACATGAATGTCAAGAATTCGACTAAAAGATGAAATCTTAACTTGAATTCATGACTTTCACCCAGTAAATTCGATGATGCTGTGTAAGTAATAGAAAACTGTCAATCAGTTTACCAGCAAAGAGGACATTCCCTTGAATGTACTCATGTACTCATGCAATGCCACCATCACCTCATCATCACATCAAGAAATTAAAATCCAATGGAATAATATTCGTGATTAATTGTTGTAAGAAAAATATTGAAGATGGAAATCATATATTTGCGATAATTTCCTTGTTTGGAATTTGATATGAATGTAACCTTCTGATGTTGGACAAATGAAATGGAATGGATAGTTGTGAAATCCAGTCAAAATAGATATTCATCTGAAGACACTGAGTTCAGATTGAAGTCAGCTCTCAACATGAAGATTTTATGCAATTATCAGAAAATACATTGAAATATGAGTTTCCAAATACTGGGCAATTTGATAATTTTGAAGTCGGCTCCATGTGAGAAAACTGTGATGTAGCAATGGGATGAATTTGTGTAAATGTAATTTTTATGTTTTTGAGTAATTTGAACCAAAATTCATGAAAATTCATTCCTTTCAGATGATATTGGAGTTCTTTTGCATTTTGACTTATTAGCAGTTCTGCACTTAATCACATATCATAGTACATTTGGCCATAGAATTATTTATTTACGTACACCTTTGACTTTTGAACAAAGTTTTTGATTTCTTTATCTGTGAATGCAGATAATGTAAAAAATCTTCAAGATTTTATTGAAAAATATTTATACACGTATATTATTTTCTCATGTTCATATTTATTCATCTATTTGTACAATATTTCAGACACCAGAAGACTTTTCAAATTTTGATAGTCATATTCTCAACTTAACTAAATTTATATTCACTATTTCTTATGGAAGAAAGTGTTTGATTGTATTTCTTATTCACCTCTTTAACATTATAAATACAACTACATAATTTAAAAAAAGAATAGTCTTCAGTATTTTATGACAGGAGAAAAATACCTATCTGCAAAAATAGAAGAAAATATCAAAATATTGAATATGATTCCAAGGTAATACAATTTTAATTTTATATCAGATATTTGAACCAAAACTATTATGTGCAAACCATATTGCCTTACAAATCATGAAGTTGATTCTTCTTTCTTACAAAATATTTTTAAAAAAGTATGTACTTGTCTGTCTGGAAGATTCTGCCTCCTAGGCACAGCTGCTAATGTTTCAGTTGTCATGCTGTGACCTTCCTCTGGGCAAAATGTGACAGTCGCAGCTTGATGACCAAAACATTGGCATCTGTGCCTAGGACATGGCATTTCCCAGACAGCCCACTATATACTGACTGTCCATGGAAGCCTACGCTTTTATTCAAAATTTGTATTTTATCATAATTTGATCTTAATGTGCATATGTTTATCCATTATGGTCTCTGTCTACAGTTTATAGTAGTATCCATCATTTATTTCATTGCTTTGAGCCACATAAACAATACTTTTTCTTTGCTTTGTAGTGACGTAAATAATTTCAATCCATGATTTGGAGTTCCTTTTCACTTGTAATAGTATTAATTCATTTATGCCTCTTTGATAACAATTGTTAAAGCAGTGCAAGATGTTTTCTGACTGAGCATAAATGTGATATTTGGATATTTTATTAAAATGATTTCCTTTTCATTTACATATTGGGGATAGATAAAACAATGTAAGACAGTGGAGAGCTAAAAAAAAAAAAAAAAAAAATTGTCAATGAGAATTACTCTCTGTAGCTAACATTGCCTTCAAGGCCGATCTTTCTCAAATCTGAATAAAATTTTATTTCACTCTCTTCTATCATAAATTATTACTTAAATTGTCCACCAAAAATGTACTGATTTCAGAGTAGTTTTTTCATTATTTATTGTGTAGCAGTAAGAATAAATCAGAATATCAACTGGGCCATCGTGTAAGATTGTACTTCTGATCCATTGAACAAATTATGTTTTTAACCATGAATGAATACTTCAGTTAGTGGTACGTGGGCAATATAGTATAGTTAACATTTATGTACTGGGCATGTGTAATTTTGTTATTGTATTTTAGAGTTGCGTAGTTTGTTTTCAATATTATTATTTGTATAATTATTAAATACATACAATTTTGAAGGGCTTACAATCGAGGAGAACTACAGCATTTAATTTTATATCTAGAAAGTGATGAATAGAAAAGAGAATGATGGTTATCTTTCAGTAACCAACAATAAATATGAGTTACAAATATTATTGCACAGAGCAATATTAAAAATTATGTCTGCTTACACCAAATTTTGACAATTTAATTTGCAGGTAACTTATGACTTCAAGGTTTGATTTCAAATGAGAACTAGTAAGTTGTAGTAACCATTATAAGCTTTTATCATCAGTATTTTCTCTATTTATTTTTTAAAGATATATTTTATACTACTTTTGCTTCAGTAGATCAACAAGTGTGGTAATATCCTTATTTAATTTGTTAATACTTGTTTTTATATTGCCAGTACATAAAAGTGTCAAAGAATAGAGAATTTTAGTAGCAAATGTTTGTTATTAATGTGCACTAAAACAATATTATTTTAATTAAAAATGCTTAAAAATGTCTTTTTCAGCTTGTTAATTTCAGTTGCCTCCAACTGATCATAATTTTTTTTATTTTAAAGAACAAAAATCCAAGTTATTCTTCACAATTAGTTAATTTCTTTTTATGATATTTGGGCTCATCAAGAATTTTCATCAGAACGCAAGGTATCTACTGAACCTCTTTTCAGTTGTTATTGTACCCCATCCTTTTTTGCATTGAAACATTTATCTTTGTGAGTAGTTCAATACAGCCAATAGATTTATTTTCGTTCTTTATAATGCTTATTAAAAATTGTCTCAGCATTTAGTTTTACAGGAACTTTTATTACTATGTTCTGACAATTTTTGTAATCTGGAATGTGACATAAGGAAACATGAGATTTTGAATGGAATGATAATATTGGTATAAATTACGGTAATTATTTTGAAAATAGATGTATCACTAGAATTGCATTGAAGTTCTTAGTGATTATAATCTTATTACAGGGGCGGATCCAGCTAATCATTTTTGTGGGGGCCATTACAGATTTTTGTTAAATTATATACATATTTATTATATTGTATATTATTTTTTGTAGTGTATACATGATACTATACAATATTATTGTTTAAATAATTACATAATTGTAACATAAATAAATATTTAAATTATTTTTGCCAAATAAGGGAAGGTAACAAACAAAAAATCTAAGCCTTGGAGGGGAGGGATCCGTCACTGTCTTAATAGCATTAATGAATATAGGAACTGTGTGGTCAAATAAGATTTTTAATAAAGCGTTTTGCCATCTCCAGAATTCCCGAATGTTAGAGCAGAAAAGGGGTAATCATTGGCATCTATTTGATCACACATCATCCTCTTCAATAATTCACTTAAAGCATAGTTATTCATTGTATTTTATTAGCTGTTGTGGTTGTAGTAAGGGTAGTTCATACTGTATAATGAAGATTCCTTAAAATTAATTTCCGCATTGCTACAATTTTTATTCAGTGAAGAAAATCAAGAAAGTTCAGCAAGAGAGAAGACAACATAATGATGCAGTGATTTGTCTAGGAAATTCGCCGAGTCAGCAATAAAAAAACAAACAATTCTATTCTCAGAAGGTATATAGCTAACACTTTTTATTCCATTTTCTCATTAGCGTTCATTGCTGTGTTAAGTGTTTTTTTAGGCCATTGCTTTAAAAATAATACGATAATGATATCTCTTTGCAGTTTTGTGTCGTAGGTTTTAGTTGTGAGGAATCGGAAATTTCTTGACTTGAAACACAGATTGCAAGACAAGAAAACCTGAAATTTATACAATGTTATCCTTGCTGTGTGTAGATCTATGCGTAATTAGCCTTGTTTATAATCTTCAGAACTCGTTCAGTGACTGTTTTAGTCGTTAAACTTTAGTTTGATAATGCTGGAGTCTACAAAAAGAACGGAGCTAATCGCAAAAGTGTAAAATTCTTCCGAAGCGTGGATTGAGTAACGTTGAATGTAGTCAATTTCAATCAGCGAATCTAGAGGAATTCAAGGAGAGAAAACTTGTTAAATTCGAGGGCTCAAACATCGCTTGTATAGCAGTTCACATTAGTAGAACTATCGCTGGCAACGCTGAGTACAATGTTCTCTGCACTGCCTGCAAAAGTTCTACAAAATGTTCGAATATATAGTTTTTCACGTCCTTAAAGTGCATGTGTGCGCTAGGTCCATCGATAAATAAATAATTAAATAGATACTTAAGGTCGGATCTTCCCATTCCACCATTCCACCATTGTGTGCCTTGCAAGGCATCATCATGCAACAGGAAGTCCTGACTCTTGACCGCACCTCGCTTACATTTTGTATTCAGCTCTTCTCTCGGGCGTTGAAAGAGCTGCCCCCTCGTGTCGTTCGAGCAGATAAGATTAGAGCAGCACATTTGCCATCTTGGATCCTTGGCAATTAGCTGCAGTAATGCGTTTCTGCTGTAAACATTGCATTGTACAACGTACATGTTGATAAAAAAGAATAATAAGCAAATATTTTTTGTCTAAAAATAGTATTTTAGTATATCTATTATAAAATTTCTGTACACAGGTATGTGCTCTATTTGTTTGGTCACAAAAGAAAACAAGTATTCAACTGTATTCCAAGTTTGATTTAGATAATATTATCAATAAATAATACATATTCAAAGGGAAAACGATCTATTATTGTTCGCGTTTCATAATGCATCATTGCCAGCAGCTGTTCGTCGAGAGCTCAAAATGGCGGATGAGAAGAGACAAACGTGTCGTGCAGTAGCAGCGTATGTGCGTGCTGACGGAGGGCCGTTTGTGTTGCAGATGCGAAGGAGTCGGCGCGGCAGAGCTCGCACCACGCGCTGCGCGACACGTGCGCCAACGGGGACGCGGCGCTGGTACGCGCTCTGCTCCAGCAGCTGGGCCCCGAGGCCGCGCTCGTCGTCAACATGGCGCCCAGCGGCTCCAACACCCTCCTCTTCATGTGAGTACGCTACTCCTCTCGGATGCCAAGTGGACGATTGCTCCAGGGACCGGGGCGAGTTGCTGAAACGATGACCGTCTTCGCTTCCGGAGCCATAAATCCTGAGAGTGTTCTTGAAGTATTTTTTTTTCTTTCATTTGAACATTTCGAGATGTGGAAAACATAAATGAGGCGCTTAGACGATTAATCGGGTCCCTAGCAGGGGTTCTTCCTGCAGGGGACAACAAACTGTTGGGAATGACGATATCTAGCATTCCCCCTTCTATCAATGTAAATAAAATTCACTTTTTCATTGACGTGAGCCTGCAATGCGTGTGTTTCTACCCGAAAAATCGACGGTTTTCGCTGCAGCATAACACGAGTCTACATACTACGTGTGTAATATGCAACAAAGTAAAAAATATCTCCTCTGTGTGAACTATTGCAAGTTCTACTTGACTCCATGACACTTTCTAGTATTCTTTTACATAGTGGTAATGAATGGTGATAAAATACAGTGATAAAATAATGAACGTAACTTGAATCCCGTAGAGCTCTCTTATCCTTCCTCCGTGGTAGTTCCGTCGTTTAGTTCACGTACCTGCTTGTAATTGCTTATCGCAAACATAGTAATACGATGTTTGAGCGATGAAAAATCGAATCAGATATCCGATTATTAATTGGTTGGATTTTCTGATGCTGTTAATAGATTTGTACTTATTATTTATGACGAAACGCATGAATTAGGGCTGGTGAGCCTTCAAGAAACATCCATAAACGTTTCTTGCAAGGAAAGGAGAATTGAGGGACCTTATATGTATATTTCTGGTAATATATTTTACTAGATACCCCTTCAGCCGTGGTAGGTTGCGCGTCAGACAACAATGTGGCGTGAAGAGAAAAGGAATGCCAGTTCTACAAGAGATTTTAGCAAAATATGCGAATGCCAACCTGGGAATCGGCGTGATGAATGCCGTCGGTTCAATAGAAAAGTGCAGGAGAAACAAATTACATTGTTCGTCCATAGAGCATTCACTTTTTACTCTTCTAACATTTCATGCAAGTTTGTTCCTCTTCAAATTATTTCTAGTGCATTCGGTTTGGAAGTTCAGGTGGTGAGCCAGAAATTGTTATTAAAAATAGATTACGAAAGAGAAGGGGAGCGCGAGTACTGAATCGTTTGAAGGTCCAATGGCCCTTGGATCCGCCCTGTTTAATTTTGACTCGGAAGACCAGGTCGCACGTACTCGTGGGGTAGGATATCACCCTTGTCGCGATCTACGCGACCACCTGGGTCTTCATTTGATCGCAACGAAAGCGTCGAACAAAACATCATTTCCCACCCCCCTCAGCGCCGTTAAACGGAAGCATAAGTGCGGCGGAATGAGAAGGAACGCCTTGGGCATCTGGGGCGTTTTCTCTCGATGGCGCGCAGCGGCTACGTTCGCCCCGCCTCTCCCAGCACGGCGTTTCTCTGGACGGGTCGGCGCGGGGTCCAGCCTCCCCCATTTGCTTCGTGACTCGACCATCGACACGGCACTCGAGCATCAACGATGTGAAGCCGTCGGAGTTCATTATTGCGTGTGAGAGGGATGCAGATGAAAAGCAGTGGGAAGCTGATCGAGGTAACGTCGGGTAAAATCCTAATTGACGGTACCAACTTACACAGGTGCCGCTACAGGCAACTTCTGACTCTTCTATTCTTTGTTGAGAAACGTTCTTATGGAGTAGTTTTGCAAGTAAGAATACGGACGAAAAAACATTGCTAAATTATAGACAAAGACCTTTTGATAAACACAATTGTGATTTCTCGATGCTTTAAAAACAAATGGATTTTTAAAAAAATGAGATGTGCGTAATAAAAACAAAAACCGTTAAAGAAACCTGAAAGAAATTTGCGGAGTAAATATTTTCATTGGCAGTTATTTTCTTTATCTGTAAAATTCTTTAACTGCATCGAAAGTCGAACTTGTTATGATGTCAGTTCTTTAAAGTATTGTGCACACCAATAAAATGTCTCAGTTCATTGAGGCTTTAGTGATTTGGTTGTGCACAAATGATAAAATGTAATAGAAAAAGAAAAGAAAAACGGGATTAAAACATCAAAAATTTTGTTTCTTAAATTATTTGAAATATTTAATTTATTTATTGACCCATTCCATAAGCATTTTTGTAGAATGATTTGTAATTTAAGAACCAGAAGAGAAGAGAAGAAAAGTAGTAATAACTTAGTGGTGTGCCTATAAGTGATTATATTTTTCTTCTGTAATGGAAAAGACAGATTTTTTAATTGTGGATTATGTTGAAAAGTCTAAGAATACATTTGTGTATGAGATAAGTGAAAAGAGGATGAGTAAACTTAAGAAGCTTACTTCATAAATCATCAGGTTGACACCACTTGCAAGAACTATTAGAATCCGGAGTGAATAAAGAAAGTAGGTGAATGACTTTAGTGTAGCTCTTCAGATTGTGATCTAGAATAAGTAAAAGTACTGAGGTAGAAACTCAGCTGTGAAAGTGTGTGGTGGAAGTGGGCAGCTTTATAACAGTTTCATTCACTAGTAGGAATGAAGAGCTTGTTGAGACTTGTGTTCTGTAGAGAGGCATTCTGATTTGTGAAAGAAGAAAACATTTAGTGTAGTGATTTGTTCAATGTAGTTTGTGTGTGGCAGGGCGTGTGAGGCAGGTCGAAAGGAAATCGTCAAAGTGCTTCTGGACCATGATGCTGATGGAAGGATTCACCCCGTTACCAAATACTCACCTCTATACATCGCCTGCTACAATGGACGGAAGGACATTGTTGAAATGCTTCTCAAAGTGAGTCTTCTTGATTGTGCAAAGTTTACCAATTATGTTCTGTTGTAAGAAAGTTAGGGTGTATAGTAAACATTTTTTATTCATAATTTTTTTCTCCGGCATTTTACTATAAAAGTGATAACAAATAAAATATTCCACTTACATTTGTTACTGATAATATTGCTACTTAATAAAGAAACAAAAAATTCTTGAAAGATTTTAATGACTTGAATATCTTTGATGGCTACATATTTTTAGTTCTTTCAGGTGTAATAAATATAAATAACACATTTTATTTTTGGCAGAGATTTCCAGAGCTGATACAACAACACACTGTAGAGCGGTGGTTGCCAATTCATGCATGCTGCATCAATGGCCACACACATGTCATGGAGCTCCTGCTGAAGTATCCCTATCCACCTCACCTCATGCAGAAATACAGGTGAAATATTGTTCATTAACTTATAACATACACATTAACATTAACTAAGATTATGAGAGACTTTTATCCACTTTAAAAAATTACTGCAAATTTGTTTTACATCATTTTTTCTTATATGAATTGCCTCCATATTTAATTTCAAATAATAATATTTTTGTTTTCTGTTTGCACAGAGATCCTAGTGGAGATTGGGAATATGAAATGCCTTTTGATTTGAACATGAAGGATGTAACTGGCCAAAGTGCTATTTATGTCGCATCTCTCCTCGGAAATTACAAGATGGTTGACCTTCTTCTCAAGTTCCGTGTGAAAGCGATAAGGATAAAGGTATATACATTTTTTTAAATCTGTAAAATAAATGTTTTAACAGAGTTGTTTCATTTTAATTTTATGTTGTAATTTAATTGTAACAGTGTTACTTATGTTTTCTTCTAATTCAATTTTGTTTCATTTATCATTTGTGTAGAGCATTAAGGAGAAAGAAGCAGAAGAGGCTAGTGACCAAGCGAATGCCAATGATATTGTGAGTCCAACTCGTAGGAGAATATCTGATGGCATTCAGTCCATCATGGCCAGATTAAATTTACGCTCTGGAGAAACTCAAGGTGAAATTGTCTGTATTTTGAACTCTGCATGCTGCCATTAGATTGCTCGTAACATGAAAACCATTTTTAATTTTCGTAGGTCTCCACTCCTAAAACAAAAAAAACAACAAGTTTTTTCGAAACAAATTCCACAATTACCATTTGTTCATATTTTGGTTGTTGAATGTTTGAAATAATTGTTTCTTGCAATGCACTTTTTAAAGGATTTTCTTTGGTATCCTGTGGAGTCCTAATAAGACAACAAAATTTTGTTTTGTAAATAGATTAAATCACAAACATTGGAAACCTTGTTTCTGGTTGCAAATATAAAATCTTTCTTTATTGTATGCATAGGTAAACTCCGGTTCTTTTGAAGAGGTTTACTGATTCTGTGTCAATATTATTTTCATTGTGATGGTGGTTTGAAATGATTGCAGGACCTGTGCGCAATGAATGTATGCTGAGTCCACTGCAGGTGAATGTGTATTGTAACAACAACAGTGAGACTCCTCTTCATGCAGCAGTTAAGGGAAAACATTATGAAGTTGTTAGTGCATTGCTGCTCTGTGGGGCAGATCCTAATATGTCCTGTCGGCCTCCAGAACAGGTTAGCAAAAAAATAGTGGTACAAATTGCAACAGGTATCTGAAGAGCAAACCTAATCTGTGTTATCTTGTCTTTGGTAGGTGTCCTCTCCAGACTGTGAAGATGCTGGCAGTTCAGTGGGGTCTGTGTCGACAGCACTAGTAGAAGCCTGTAAGAATAGGGACATAGGCATGACAGACCTCCTTTTGCGTCATGGTGCCCGGGATGACGACTGCAAAGCACTGAGAGTAGCCACTCACAACCATGATGATATTCTTACTGCTAAACTTCTGTCCATCAAGGTGAGATTTATCTGTGACTTTGACTACTTACCATAAAAAGTTATGTACCAGTAAAAGTTATGAAAACAACTTAATACACAATCAAATAATTCATACATTTAAAATATTAATATTTTTGGTACATTTAAAACTATAAAGACATTTTTGTTTTGTAATCTACAGATCAGTTTTTTAATTGAGCATTTACTATTTAAATATTTATTAGATGATTAAAAATGCTTCATTAAGATGAAAAATGTCAATAGTCGTTAATTTGAACAGACCTGAAAGTTGTATCGCCTTGATCATTCAATGTGTTGTGCAAGTCTTAATTGATCAAACAGAGTTCAAAACATGATTGCAATCCTAATTTTCAATTTTAATGATAGCTTCTTTAATTCTTCCCAATTTTAAGAATGCATTGAAAATCATCCTTTGAAGTCTGTCAGGTTTTTGTTAACCCCCCTTTATTGTCTCCTGTTTCAGGCATACCCAGACCCAGAATACAGACTCAACAAGGCAGCTATGACAGAAGAAGGACTGCCACAGGTGGGGCACCTAGGAATCAGCAGCCTCACATACAGTGCCCTTTTCCCCAACACAGCAGTCATGGTTAACTGGCACCACCAACAATGTGAATTGGCAGAAGTTCGCAAACAATGGCTGGTGAGTTTTGCTCACTACATTTTCCCTTGTTTATCCACATCTATGCTCATCAAATAACATTCATTGAATAAATATCAATATCAGTCTTTCATTCTCATCTGTGAAATGAATTTTTTTGAAAGATAAACATTTTTGACAAAACAGGAAAAGCACATTTAGTGCCTTAAAAATCACAAGATTTTGGCATTTAAAAGACATCTTAAATAACGAGTTACTGTTCATCTCGAAAGAATTTTAATTTAAGTGATTAGGTGGAAGAGCAGGCATGATTGCCTGAGCCTAGTTTTTTAAATGAAGTTCTTCAAATGAAATCAGCAACAAGAAAAACATGTCTATATTGAACAATTCAGAATTACACAATTGCTCATCTTCATTGATTCTGTAAATACAGATATAACCCTGTAAGTTGTGTAGACTGTGTAACTGACTATTACAATTTCATCAAGTAATTTCACTGTTTAATCATACTGATATGGAAAACATGTACTGTTCAATTTTTTGCACATTGGCTATATTCATATGACATATTCAGTACATATTCTACTCATTTGCCTTTTTGTGAAAAATTCCAATTTCCATTATGGCTGAAAAACACCTTTGTAACTGTGAATTTTCATTCAATATGCAAAAATATTGCACATTTAAAACCAGCAACTTATGAAAGAGCAAAATGGAAATGTCAAATTATAAATGCAGTTTTAGCCAGTTAAACATGTCATACAGAAACGTCATGAAGATTTTATTGTGAAAGCAAACATAATCTTCAATGAGTGGAATTTGACAATGTGGAGAATCACCATCATGAAACCGACAGTTTATCTTACTGCCTGTTACTAATAATTGTATAATCAGATCAAAAAGCTATTGGAAATTGGTAAAGAAGACTTCCATAGACTGTAAATTATGACAATAACCAGCATTATTGTCTTGTGTGAAAATCTCTTTGTAAATTTCATTGTGCTTAAATCTTGAAATTTTACAACAGCTATTTTCATTACAATACCAATAAATCTGTTATTTACTTGTGCATTTCTGTTTCACCTCTGGAGTCCTTTAATATTAGTCATAAATATAATAAGATTCTATGGAATTCTGAATAATTCAATCAGGTTCAGAGACTGTGATGTGTCAGTCTTGTAGTGTACTGTACATGAACAAGGTGAAGTGTAACTTGGAGTTTATTTTTTCAGATTGACGCTGCTCTAACTGTGAATCCAAAACTGAAGTTAAATCCAAGAAATCAAGATGTTGTATTGTTTGCTGTCACTAGAATTGATCTTTCTAAAAATGCTCTCACCTGGTTGCCTCTTGTCTTGTTTCAGTTACATAGTTTAAGGTAGTTACACATTAAACTAAAGTGAGAATGTAATATGAAACTTTTGTATTGATGAGAATTATGTAATTTTATTTTGTCCTTTTCAGATATTTGAATGTTGCCCAAAACAAAATCGAAAGACTGCCTATTAGGACTGACAAGGGAGGACTAGCCTCTCCTGCCAAGAAAAGTGGTTCAAAATCCAATAAAACTACTGTTACCAAGACTGGCTACACCGCTCCGGTTTTAGAAGAACTGTATTTGCAGGTATTTTTATTTAAATGTTTAATTTCACACACTTTGAATTTGATTGCAGATAATTATAAGATTTTCAATTGCTGAATGGCTGAAAAAAATGTGTTATGTATTATAAATTGCTTCTCAGGAGTTGGCCATTAATGCCATTATTGAATTAATTGGCTTTATATTTTTATTATATTTCATTTTTTAAATTATGATTTGTGTACTATTTATGTGCACCTTTGTTACTGAATATTTCAGGATTTTACTTTGCTCTTATCAGATATCGTAATTTTAGTGCACTATCTTTTTACAGGATAACCGGTTAGATCAAATTCCTGAGGATATATTCCAGCTCCCATCTTTAGTCACTTTAGATATCTCCAACAACAAGCTTCAAACATTACCGTATAATATGTGGAAAGCTCCAAAACTAAAAGAACTAAATGCTGCATTTAATTTGCTTAGAGAACTTCCATCCAACCCTCCTGAGGTAAGAGTATATTTTTCTTATGTTTTTGTTTTTAACTGTTTGTAAAATTGTAAGCTATTTTTCTAAAATGTGTAACATATTGTGTTTAATTAATTAATTTAATAATTTTCAGATTGCCTGTGATGTTCAAAGTCCAGTTCATAGTGAGAAAGGTTCATCATTTGCCGATAGTGTGGAAAACCTGGAAACAAGTTGCTCAGAAATATCAGAAGATAGTACATCGGTTAGCGAAGATCAGTTGTTGGATGCTCGAGCGCTTCATGCATCTTTTATAAAGACCAAATCTGTTCAGTAAGTTCAAAGAAAACAACAGTTACTTTTGAATTAAAGTATGTATGCTTATTGTAGGTGTTAGATAATTGTGGTTGAAAAGAAGGAATCTTATCTCTGAGAGTTCTCCAGCCACATTTCATTGAATTCACGAATATGCACATGGTATTAATCTCTTATAGTGATCTACAAGTTTTATGACCTTGTTTTGAATGTGAGTGTTGAAAAGTGGTCACAGGACTGACATTTCAATTAATGCAAGATTTATGAAAATAGTTTGATTCTGAATCTCATTTAATTACAAATGTAAAACTTTATAAAGGCTCATGATATATCTGCTTATGCCTTGCATAAAAAAATCATTAAGAACAATATTTGAATAAACATATTTGTTCATTTTCAGGCACCTTGACATCCAGCATCACAACATTTGGAGCCGCAATGTTGAGGTGACTGAGCAGATTCCTCATGCCGACGGGGAAGGCCAGGAGAATTGCTCTCAACTGTCTTCTCTCAATCTCGCCCACAATCAGTTCAGCTGTGTCCCTCCAGCCCTGCCCTGCCTTGCTGTCAACCTCACCCGCCTCAACTTAAGTTACAACAGGTGTGTCCACTGCTATGGTGGAGGTTGGGGAAGGTGTCTGCTTATTCTGAAACAAACTGCTGCTTACTGCTTCCTGGCAAATGACATAAATAAACAAGAATGTGTACCAAATTGTTGTGTTTTTATTTTGTTTTATTAAAGTTAAATAAGTAATACTTTCTTTCCTTTTTTTTCCTGTAAATAGCTTGACAATGCACATTTTTTCCAATTATTTCTGATAACATTTAATCACAAATGCTTGTATAGTATTTTATTGGTGCACGAAATTTCCCTTCCACTTTTTCCCAATGGTTCCCTTTTTGATTTTGCACTAACATTCCCCCTTTAACACATCAAAAATGCACCTCAAAGCTTGTATGCTGCTTCTAACAACAAAAGTCCTTTGCCTCTGCTCTTGTCACCCACATTTCCAACTGTCCGAATTTAAGGATTTATTGTATAATAAAAAAGACGGTGTTTGCTACTAATGAAATGATAATATACCAAATTATCAAACATTAATAAACTCTTGTAATTTGTTCACAACAGGTTACTGATATATTATTAAATTGTTCTTAGTATGTATTAATATTAATTCTAGTTATTAATGAAATCAAATCATCATCATTATCATCATCATATTCTTGACATTCCACTCTCGAGGTGTCATGTTCTACGTATGCCTACTCTTAACTTTTTCATGTCATCCAAAACAAGTAATGCACTTTCTGTGACCTGTGCTATCAATTCAATAAAGAATATGGTGTTTATAGATTGCAGAAAGGTGCCAATAACCTAAAGAAAAGAAGGAAAAAACTTGCCAATGAGAACATATGCAGCTAATTTAGTGGGAATGCATGTTGGATCAGAAAAGTGGTAGTAGGCTTGAAGGATTAATAGAATTCAAAAAAGTATGGTACTTGGGAGTAGAAACGGATTTTGTTTTTCCACCGAAATCAGCAAAATTATTCTGCGACTTTAATGTTGAATTAGAATTTTTTTACACTTATCCTGTAGGAGACAGTTTCCTACTTCCAGGTCAGAAACAATAAAAATCAAATTTATTGTATATTACAGTCATGAAATATGGCTATAAGTCATATTTTATTAACACCCTTTCTGAAACAGTGAGATAAGTTGTACTTTACAAAAACAGGGGCTGGAGCAAAAATGAACTTCAGAGGAGAGAAAAAAAAAGATCAAGCCATAGAAAAATTCTCTTGTTGAACTGAAACACTGGATTGGTGTTTTAACACATTTATCCTGACGTTCAACCTTTGAGACTAAATTGCAAATGATAGTCAATAAATTTATGTGGCTGGAAGCTCAACTCATAATATAGATTTGTTTAATGCTCACTAGGTGGAGTGTACACTTTCCTCCAATGTATGACCTTTTTTCTCATTACTCCAAGTTCTCATATGTTTTCGTAGTAAAGAATTGTTAGATTTGTTTTATAATGGACTGTAGGAACATGGCCATGTTTGGTGACCTTAAATGATTTGTTATATGATATTATGAAAAAGCATACTCATTCTAATGTTTTCTGTCAAGCAATACTTATCTGTTTCATGAAAAATGGTTTTCAGTTTTTAAATTAGATTTTTAACACCTTTCTTTGTTGCTGTTTGCTTACTGATATCAAAAAGTAATGACTGTTTTCATGCAATGTGATTTTTATAATTTAAGTTATATTATTTATCAGTGAGTTAAATCAAATTAAACATTAAAGGACAGCATTATATCCCCCAAAAAACAGTACCGGTACAGTTGGTGTTGGTGCATGTGCACTACTATAAATCAATCTCCAAATTAGTCCCAGTGTTGGGAAAAGGCACCAAGGGAAGCACACCATCAGTAATAAGAATTGATCTTCATGTAATTTAGTTGTAGAGGGTTTTGAAATAACTCTATCATATCTACTTTCTAATTAATAGTATCCTTATATGTAGTTCCAAAAAAGTATTTCAAATTCTTATTTCCAGTGAATGTTCAACAAGAAAAGTAGAAATATATTGAATTAAAGACTTGTTGACTGGTGAAAAATAAAATGTTTTTTTAGGACATATTTAGCTGATGAAAGTGTAGGCTACCATGGCCAGAGACAAGAGATTCATGGCTCTCCAGTCGTATCCTAGGCACAGTTACCACACCAGTTCGGCAACTGTGTCAGATGCTGTGTCTCCAAGACAGCCAACAATCTGTAATTAGCTGAATTTTATTTGAAACCTTAAACAGAACAGAAAAGTTTGGAAGAAACCTTAACCTTAGAGTTCGGAAGAAGAGTGCAAAAAACCTTAAATAGAACAGAAATTCACAAACTGTGGGAAGTTCACTAGACATGGGTAGTGACAATACTGGCAAGTGCTTAATGAAGAAGATCAAAGGCGAAAACCTTTATCCTAAGTAACTTATAAGTTACGAATGTTTATTTTTAGGTGATGTCAGAAGTAATTTTCAGTATATCATTAACTTAATACTAAATACTAATTAATAGATATTATTGATGTAGTAAATAAGTTTCACAAAGGAGTTTAAAAAGGAATGGTTTTCCCTAATACTTTCAAATTGTTGCTGTTGAAAGTAGTCACAATACCTTCAAAATCAAATTGTACATCAACATGACCAACAAGTGCAAAACACAGAAAACTATGTATGGAGACATGATTTTTAATTTGAATCCTAGAATCATGTATGGCTCTGAAACACGGGTAATGAAAGAGACACAAGCAAAAACTACAGACGGCATGTATGAGATTTCTAAGACACCTCATGAGAATCAGAAGAAGAAACAGAATGAAAAATAAAGGCATCAGAAAGAAATTGAAAACTAAAGTTTTAGTACAAGAGATAGAACCATTTCAAAGAAGATGAAAAAAATCATTTAAAGAGAATAAACAACAGCAGATTTCCAAAATTAAACTGGAAGTACAAATCAAGAGGGATCAGAGATAGAGGCAGACCACTAAAAAGTTGGCAACATCAGGAACACTGGGAAGACCAAGAATAATCTACCACGAATACTGCAATGAACTAATAGAAACAGACTGAAAAACACAAATTTTTGCTAAATTGATGATGATGGTGAGTTAAATTGCAAAACATTCTTCAGTATAACACATTTGCCTCAAGGGATAACAGTCTATTTGAACAAACTTTGACTAAACACTGTATATTGGACAACCATATCTGTCTTGTCTGTCACTCTTTACCTCTATACACATTATGGTTTTGGAAGGTGAATTCCTCTTAGACAGCTCAACTGAATTTATCAATTTTTAGGTGGGCAAGTTGAGGCCATACTTACGTTTTTATCATGTCATTTTGGTTGTCAGCTATCAGTGGATGGTAATAATCTTAGATGTAATAAGTAATGAAATGTTTGCCTGTTCTCCATGGGATATTGAACCTGATTGCCAACCATACATTCGTCTTGAAAGGTACTTATGAAGTAATCTGGATAAATTTCTTGGGAAATGTTCAAATACTCTTGGGAACGTTTCAATTTTATTGATTTGGATATTTCAGATTGTGAAAATTATAACGAGGCATGTAAATATGGAATAACTGTGTCTCAGGCAGGGACATGTTACTACTTTTCCAGTATGACATTCAACTCTCTAGGGGGGAAGTGATATCTGATATCCCCCAACCACCATCAATTCACACCCTGCACAGGCAGATCGCGGCCCAACTTAGGATCTTATTACTAGAAGCCAAATGGTTGTGAACATTTTTCATTCGTCACATGCCATTTTTACTTTCTTATTATTTTTTAATTGATAAACAAATTTTTAAAAAATTACTCAGGAAAGTCTGGATTCAACACTCATCACTTTTGAATCATCAGATTTTGATTCAGCTTCTTGATCCCAGCAAAGTGAGTGGGTGACCCTAATTGTCGTAAAAGCCTGTAATTTGGAATTTAAGTCTTGCTGTACCACATTAACAAAGCATTGTTTCAATGATAAGTTATTATTGCTATTTAGCATTTGTGAAATTCTTTGGAAGCATCATAAGTACATGATTCTAATGCTGTGCTGATTTTTTTCAGTTTGAGGAGCATGAGTCACATTACATCCTATCCTGGCACCTTAAAACAGTTGGACTTATCCCACAACCAAGTTTGCTGTTGGCCTAGTCTGCCCCAGATAGAGTGCTTGGACAGTGCTGAGATTTCGCATACAGTATGTTATGCACCAAGTGAAGGAACGCTTGGATCTAGGTCATCTACCAAATTACCTCCTTCACTGCCAGGAAGACGATCTTTGCGCTCAGCTATTCTGGCTAGTCTTTGTGTACATAGGAGACATTTGAGACTGGATAGTTTACGCACGTTAGTGCTTGCTGACAATAAATTAAGCAGACTGCAATTATCAACAGATGATGATGGTGCAAGTTCTGTGTCAGAGGACGATGACAACGAATGGGTTAGTTACAAACATATGGAAAAAAATATTTTGGAGAAAGATACATAATAAATTTAGTTTTAATTTAATTTATCTTACATATACAAATTTCCTAATTCTTAGTCTACAGTATGAAAATTTACATAAAGTGTGTTTTCCTTTTATTGTGAACTTTCCTTTTTTTAATAGGATGTTCTGAATCCTGCTGCGAATCAAAGTAAAACTCGACTTATGTTCCCCAATCTCAGTATGCTGGATGTAAGTAACAATCAGTTGCGTGAAGTGCCTCACAACATCCATGAATTAGCCAATCTCTCAGTTTTGAATGTCAGTGGAAACTCAGGCAAGTACAAAAACATTTCCTCTTTTCAATACAAATTTTTAATTCAATTGAATTTCTATGCCAGTAATAATTCAGATATTTCATCAACCTTCATTGCAGTTTCTTTTTATGTAATTGAATGCTTTGTATGCCTCTTAGATGTGAGTGAATTGCCTCCACAAATGGGTCTTTTATCCCGACTTTGGAACTTGAACACTCGTGGCTGTAGTTTACAAGAACCATTGAAATCCATGATTGATTCAAAAAAGTACAAAACTATGGATGTGATCGGATACCTCAAGTCTGTTTTGGAAGATGCTAGACCATATGCCCGCATGAAACTTATGATTGTTGGTGTTCAAGGAATTGGAAAGACATCATTACTGGAACAGTTGAGACAAGAAGGAGTTGGATCTTACAAGAAGAAGCCTGTTGAGGTATATATTTATTGTTTTCCCGTGCCTCACAAAATGTTGTGATAATTTTGAAACACTATCAAAATCAAAAATGAGTGTTATGAAAGAGAAATGAAATGCAGACCAAAATATATATTTCTTTTCACGTGCATTTTAATGTTTGTTTCTAGCACTGGGCAAAACGAATGGGTAACAAAAACATAAATGTGAAGACATCCCGTGGCACAAATATGTCTACAGTAGGTGTTGATATTGGAGACTGGGTCTATGAGAAGAAAGTTAGGGGCCAGTCGTCTTATGGCCCTGTTGTGTTTAGGTTAGAGAAACATAGTTTGTACCTGTCTGTTTTGTTAATTTTGCAATATTCATATTATAATGTTGTTTTTTATGATCATGGATTTCTTTGAAATGTCCTCCAAGAGTCCCAATTGTTTTACATTAAACAACATAGATAAGTGTGTGATAAAAAAGTTATTTTCATATATTACAGGACATGGGATTTTGGAGGCCAGCGTGAATATTATGCAACACATCAATATTTTTTGTCAAAACGAAGTCTTTACCTTGTTGTCTGGAGGATTCCTGACGGACAGAAGGGCATTAATGAAATTTTACAGTGGCTAGTCAATATTCAGGTAATTTATTTGTAGTTTTTATATCCTTGTGGGTTTAATCCTCCAGAGCCATCTACAAAAATTTAATGGCTTTGTTGTTGCAGGCACGTGCTCCAAACTCACCTGTGTTAATAGTCGGAACTCATTATGACATGATGAGAGAATACTATCCAGCCTCATATTCTGAAGAATTGCAGCAGATAATTCGAGACAAGTAAGAATAGATGTTTGTTTACTAAAGTGAATTTGAACAAATTATAATTTTCATGCAATGTTTATTTTACATGCTTGTTCCAGATTTATCAACATTGTAGATGCTGAAAAATGTGGGTTACCTCGTGTTCTTGACACAATAGAAGTAAGCTGCAAGACTCGTCACAATATAAAACTTCTCTGCAGCCTTGTTTATGACACAGTCTTTAGCTTGAGACCACCTGGTGAGTTGTTGTTTGTTTTTGTTTTAACAAGGAAATGAAATTACAATTCAATTTTTGAAACAAATTAATTTCATGCATACAAGAATATTTCATACAGAGTGTACATTTTATCGTTCGCCAAAGATTGGGGCAATGTCGCATTGGGAGTTGAGGTCTTGCATAACCAGTGAAGCGCTGACTCAATGCCCGTGCTGACATACATAAACTATTGCTGTGCTTAACTTACCTTAAAGAATATGCTGAATGTAGTGTCTGTCAGCTTGAATGCATTCGGCAACTCTGAAACATATTCTGATTTGCTCTTTGAAGTAAGTCTCAAGGAATTGCTATTTTTGCTTCAATGTAACATCTGTCGTGGAAGACGCCTCAAAGATTTTCTTGGAGATTGTTGTAACCTAACAGGAATTTCGTTCACATTCTCTTCCGTCAGGACATGGTGCTTTCAACACTTTTGTTTATCAATTAAAATTTCATGAGTGCAAAGTGTCTGGACAAGCTTCAAAACTGTCGGCCAATGTGGAATAGACATGTCAACCTTGTTGACAAGTCCCCAAGGCACCAAGGATTCAATTGCTGAGGCAAGCGCCGCTTCATCTACGGCGAAAGACCAAATATACACCATTCATAGCATAGATTAATTTTACCTGTAGTCACAACTAAAGCTTACACCAATGTCATGTGTTAACAATAACTTATCATTGAAAATTAGAATATCTATCCTAATTTAATTCTAAATTATGAAACCATTTGCTCTAAGTAATAATTGTTTAAGCAATTTTGATTGACTTTGATTTGATCAATTGAAGTGCAGTGAAATTGCTTTTGAAACAGAATTAAGTCACAATGTTAACTGCACCACTTTCATAGTGCCTTGTCGCTTTGACCTGCGTGATGGTGTAAGTACAGTTCACTTTGAATTTCCAGGGAGCAAAGAGCTGCTGCTTGAGCAGAGAGTGCCAGCCACATACTTGGCTCTGGAAGACGTTGTAAGTCATTTAGCAACTGAACGTCGCCTCACTGGTGTAGATCCTGTTCTCAATGCTGAACAGTATAAAGCAGTTGTGACAGCGGAAATGCAATATCGATGTCAAAGGTCCTTTCGTGATGCAGCAGAATTGCACCAAGCCACCCTATTTTTACATGAAAACGGTAAGCTTGTGTCCATTTTTTTCTTTGTTTTTCTCTTAATGCTGACAGTATTTGACACTTTTGGTAAAGTGGTGTGTATAATGTGTAATTTCAATGGAAACCTGTTGTTTTAGGAGTTCTCCTGCATTATGATGATGCTACTTTGAAAGATCTGTATTTCTTAGACCCACAGTGGCTTTGTGATATGCTAGCTCATGTTGTAACCATTCGTGAAATCAATCCATTTGCTCGTACTGGTGAGTAATTCCCTTTTTCAGACTCAAACCTTTTTTTATAAAATTCATATTATTTATGTATTATAAACTGAGAATCTTAATTATTTAATCAGATTAATTTATAAGCAAGTACTAGAGTTGTCTCAGCAGACATTTGAATATTTTGCCCTCCATGCAGGTGTAATGAAGCTAGATGATTTAAAGCATGTTTTTAAGTCTTCCAACATGGGCCACATAGACACACGTGGCTATATCGTAAATCTTCTCAACAAATTTGAAGTGGCCCTCACATGGGATAGTCGCACCTTGTTGATTCCTTCTCTTCTGCCTGCGGAGGAGCAGCTGCGCGTGACTTCCCATCAGCAGCTAGTCAGGGTAAAGGTGCTGCACAATGTCCTTGTTCTATCTGCATGCTAAGAATAGGATGCTTTCACACTGCCTTATATTTTCCTTCTTTTTTTCATTTGGTTGAACCTCAAAAACACAAAACTCGATACCTCAGATCATTTGATATTTCTAAGAAGTTTCTTTATTCATTATTTTCCTTCCTTTTTTTCAGTAATTTGAGACTCATTATGTTGAAATATTCCATTACTCAATTGTTCCCTTTTTCCTTCTTAATTGAAGTTACTGAGGTTCTCCTGTAAATGTGTGTCATATTCTTAGTTTTTGTTCATTATAAAGCACTGTTTTATGCAATGAATGGACTGCTATATAAATTATTATTTTATTCTCTCTTTCATAAAACATGTTCATGGAAACAAATTATCCACAGAAATACTTTTTTCCAGCAAAATCTCTGTATAGGTTGGTTTAATACGAATAGATTTAATAAAGCATTGATTCATGGGCAGTGTGGAAGTTACATTTCTTTTGTATATAAGTATTTTCCACATATCCAGTGCATGTAATGGCACACAATTTGAATTATTTGCATATATAGTTAAGATTTTATTTTATAATTTATTTATATGATTTTATATCCTTATTCTTGCTTTGCACTATTTGCACTGCATGAATAGTGAAATGCGATTTATGCTTTATTTCTAATTTCTCTGGCTAGGAAGGTGTCGGAATTAATTTCCTGCTTTGGTTCCAGTGTTATGGCTAAAAAAGGGCAGAAAAAGCTGGTATTGGTATACAAGAAAAATATGTTTATGCTTGATCTGAGCTTTATTGTTTTAGAATAATAATAATAATGATAATAATATATTATTACGTTTTTTAATTTCCTAATTCTCTTATAAACAACATATTTTCCTAGATCCCTGTACGGTCTCGAGGCTGGGCAGTGCGTAACAAGAAGATTGCCAGTTCAAATGCATCTACATTAGTAGGGAACTCGTCTTTTTACACTCAGAGTCCAGATAAATTCCGACTACAAAGGCCAGGATCTGCTCCTGCAATGTCTAGAAGTCCAGGTAATGTATCTGTTTTTTTGCATACAAAGTAATATTCTAAAAATTTAAAATATGAAAATTCTGATATTATTTGGTTTATTATTTGTTGGTTGTATTTATTGGTTGGTTATTAATGGCTTTTGAGAAAACTTTTTTGTTTGATTTTGGATGTTATCCAGTTCAGATCATCCCAATCTCTCCTTAAATTTGTTGTAGAAAAATTACACCTTTCTAAAAGATTAATTTCTTCTTGACACACTGCAGCTCAGGCTTAAGGCTTATTACTGAAATATATATTTGTAACAGATTTCTATCAGTATGTAGTAATTGTTTTGAATAAATTGGGTTAAGTTACAAAACAAGTTGATTTGAGAAGGAGGCTCTCAGGATGGTTAGTACGTTCATGTCAATTTGTACTTGGCATATTAAAGATTTCATTCAAAAAGCATTTTGTACTAATTTATCCTTTGAACTTGTTATAGATTTCATTCGAGTTAATAGTCTTATACAGAGCCATCTCATTAATAGATTTGAATTGTTTGGATACCACTGGGTAAACCAAAAATATCAGGCTGCTTGATTATTGATATTGATTGAATGTAAACATGCACAAAGAATAATAATATTAACAGGCGAAAGTACAAGTATCACATTTTATAATTTAAACAACAAAAAGGTATGCCTGGAAGAATAACATCCAGGCCTACTGATTTCATTAATGGGAACAGGCGATTAAGCTATTAATTTGCACCTTGTGATGGTGAAATTTTATAATGGACTTGGTGAGTAAAGATATGAGAATCATTGTAGTAATTTTGTGTGCCATTGCATGCAGGAGCTGGATCAAGTGAGGAAGTCGCAGAAACACCACCAGTACCACAGTATGAACTTACTCATCGATCTGATCCAGAGTGCTCTATTCGACGTTTGTTATTGATGTCATACTTTCCAAGTGGTTTTTGGTCTCGACTTATCACACGCATCCTTGCTGATGATGCAATTGTTGATATTGTGAGATCATTCTTTGTTATGCCCAAGGAGGTAAGATATACTTACAGATTTGTAAAATTGAAAAAATTAAAATTTGCTGAAAAAGGTGCAATAATAATTTTTATTGAAATTTTTAGATTTTTAAATTTAATGGATTGATTAATTAAATATTAATTTTAGTATTGTGTTATTAATGGTATGTAAGGGACAGGTGCTATTTTGTTAACAAAAATTAATATTACTTTGAGGAACTCTATATCAAATATTGTGAATTGTAGGTAGCACAAGATGCAAAACTTGCCCAGGTTCTTGATGTTAGGGCTGAATGGGTTTTGTGGCAAACTGGCATGGAACTCAAATATGCTGATACTACTTTGTTTCGTATGAAAGAAGTACTGCATTCACCAAGAAATTCCCCTGTTGACTATCGACAACTGAGGTACTTTCTTTGGAAAGCTTTCTTACGCATTTTGTACCTTGCATTTTTATGAACTGTTTATAATTTTTTTTAATTATGTAGGTTCCGCTTGAAACAAGAAGGCACTTGGTGTGATGTGGATTTGGCAAGCTCTTCTATTTTAGAGATATATTTCCCAGTAGATACTATTGTGATTAAAAGGCCTATTACTGATGAAGCAAGTGCTGGGGAAGCTATTGGTTACCAGGCTATTGTTCTTGATCCAAGTCCTGAATGTACTACTCAACTTCTTGCTCTAGCTGTAGATCATATAGATATTCTCCTTGAAGACTGGTATCCAACTCTGGGTATGTTTCTTATTCTTTAATTCTACTGTCTAACAAAATAAACGTATGCTACAACAGCTGTAACATAAAGGGTAACCATTGTCAGTTGTCTTCTACTAGCAATGGAGTGTTATGATAGGAGGCCCTAAATAAACAAGCAGAATTCTTTAAAATGTAGTAGAGACAAGTTCAAAAGCTTTTCAGTTTCATGGAAATGTGGGTTTATGCAAATGTAGGCATATTACGCTTGGAATATTAGCAGTAATAACTTTTAAGTGTTTAAGTTATGATCTATAGATAGAAGTCTTGAAATTAATTTTTTATTCATTTTGTTTCTGAGAAACTCCATTATTTCTCAGGGAAGGAGCAGTTGATGGGAAGTCAGTGGAAACAGAACTGTGATGCTCTGATGATTAAGATGTTGCACAGCAAATACTTTCTCCCATTATCTCCACCTTTTGCAATTTTTGAAAATTCAGAGTTCACTGACAATGGAACCTTCATGCAAAAATTATCCAAATATGTCTTGTTTTTTCAAAATATTATATATGATCTTATTTAAAGATCAATTCTTTTAAAACAGATTACGGAAAATAATCTATCATCTGTATTGTTCTTTTGCAATACAGAGTTTATCACAAATGGAATGAGTGCCATTTTTTGAGCATTCTTTGCTAAATATTAGGAAAAAAATTGGTGCTATTTTTAAGAAAATAATTGTTTAAAAGTTGCATAGGTAAAGTTATTATATTTTAACAAAAATTACATGTAAACTATTTATATTTAAAAAAATTGTACATGCACTTATTTAAAGATGAGTCTTTGGAGAACAGATAACATTAGAAAAAAAATCACTATCTTTAGTATTGTAGTTGTAGAAAGATACCAAAACAAATTTGAACTTTTGGAATTTTTGAAAATTTATAAATTTTAACAGAAATGGGATCTACACTATTATTTAAGTGTTCTTTGTGCTTTGTACTATCGTACCTTCAAAAATCAAAATATTCATTTCAAATTTTCAGGACCTTGAGTTTATTCAGAACGATCAGGAAATATCAATTTTGGAGGAAATCGTCTGAATGTTTTAGGTGCCTAACATTGGCCACAGACAGACAGACTGACATAGTGACATCCAACACTTTTTAGCTGGATTCTGATTACACAACATTTTAGAGGAAGTAATTTACTTTGTATAGAAATAGGATTTATCAACATTTTGATTTTTGATACCAGAACCCCACAATATGATATTTTTAGCCCCAAAATCGCAGATATTTTCTACATCGTTACAATACTTTCTCTTTATTGCGAGTTCTTTGTAAGGTATGAAAAAAATCTAAGCCAGGTCTACTTAACAAATGACTACTTAACGACGGCAAAATTGTGCAACTTTTCCATTTTATTTTAAGCGAAATCTCTCCTTGATAAAAATATAATAATCTGGAAAGAGGTTTTTGACAGACATCTGAAGATCATTTTTTGTGTTCTATTTCTAAACAATAAAAAAATGTTGTTAAATATGTTTGAGAAGCTTATTGAAAATCTGCGTAATATTCATAATTCATATGCTCTGAAAATCAATTTATACCAAAAACAAGAAACTATTTATTAAAAGACTATAAATAATTTACCACGCAGTATTTGACAGTATTCTTTATATTCTTCCTCAATTCCTCCTCAGAAAGATTTTCGTTATAAACATCATTTGAAGTGAGTATTGATCTGAAACTGTAAATGAACTTATATTACTATGGATAAAATTTCATAAATAAAAAGAGCGGACATTCGAAATGGAATTTCCATCTCATAGTGATGTTTTGAAGTGTTTCAAAGAGGGAAAGGTGTTAAAAAAGCCCTCTTTTGCAGACATATTTTTTTATGTGTGTTACAGGAACTCGTTTTGTGCACACATCCGAGGGCAAGTTCCTTGTGACCCGTCTGGTCCCGTGTCCTCGATGCCTAGCTCCACAGGCTGACACTGAGCTGCTGCAGCAACAGAAGGCTGACAGAGATGGATGGCCAGCCCCAGGTCAGGAGCAGCCACCGCCAGGAGCACCGACGCCTCTGCAGACTGGACTGGCAGCCAAGACTCTGGCTGAGGTGAGGTCTTAAATAGCAATTGTCTTTATTGAAGGGGTGTTGCTTTTTATGACTCATTTATCTGAGGAGCCATTCAAAAAATGTATTCACTTTAGGAGGGGGAGGGGGTTCCCAGTACTGAGATGAAAGGAAATGAAGTGGTGGGTGAGGTGTCTCATGAAAAATCTTCTTTGAACATTATATTCATATCAAGTTTTTTATTATTATTATTATTATTATTATTATTATTATTATTATTATTATTATTATTATTATTATTAGTCTGTTGTTTTTTTTACTTGGCCTTTATGTGATTTTTGTTCTCATAATATTGATCTGAAACTGTAAATGAACTTGTATTACTATGGATAAAATTTCATAAATAAAAAGAGCGGACATTCGAAATGGAACTTGCATCTCATAGTGATGTTTTTAAGTGTTTCAAAGAGGGAAAGGTGTTAAAAAGCCCTCTTTTGCAGACATATTTTTTTATGGTTAATTATTATTTCATTTTAAATTCAAATAAGACTATTGAAAATATGTTTGATCTTAAAAGCCACCAAAATTGTTTAAAAAATCAAGGATCCTTGTAAAAAAATGTTTAAAAACTTTGCATTGATCAGAAATCAGAAACTTACTACTTCTGTTCTTTTTTTTAAAAAAAAAAAGTTGGGAAGGGGAAAAAAAGAAAAAGGTACATGCTATGTTACATGTTGATTTATTCAGGCATTTCATCGAGCTGAAAATGAACAATTTGGAAGTCGCCAAGTTCGCAAATCTCAAGAAAGCTACACTTCGGAATGTGACAGTGGTGTGGGACCAGACAGTGCAGGTTCAAGGTGAGTTTATGTTTCCAGACTTCATACACTCAGGGCACTCTTTAGGGAAGTCTGCTGCACTCAAAACAATACAAATTATTGAATGAAAAATATGTGGGATTGGAGGCAAAGTAGGGCACTTTCCCATTCCATTGAAGGAACAGAGGTAGGCAGTATTCTCTGGCTGATTGGAAAGAACATGAGGGTCAGCACAGAAGTGGCAAAAGAAAAGGCAACATGCTCAAGGTCCCAAAACCTTTATCACACTAGTCAGGAGACCAGTCGGGTGCCTGGGGCAGCACCCCACTGCAAGAGATACCCGGGGGAAGAAATCCCATACAAGCTGATGTGTAGCTTGTCAGATCTCATCTTCTAGTAAGGGAGGAACACCACCACCCCTGGGATAAAAACATCCACTACATAAACGGGAATAATGACCATAGTAGTTGACATGCCCAGATTCATCAGTCATTCAACCAAGCAAGACCTTCCTTGTTGAGAGCTAGCCCTTATATGTGACAGTGCATTTGAGATTCAATCCTCTCCTAAACTACATAACCCATGAATATGTTGGGTAGCTGATTTGCTAATGTTGGTGTCATTGGTGATGAACTGGGCCCGGTAATATCATTTTCAAAGTTGTGCCAACTAGGTGGCCTCTTCATCCTTTATATACTGCTGCACTATAATGTACGATATCATCAAAGCATCACTTGCAAAACCCTGTGTTTTTCTGACACAAAGCACTGCTGATAGACTCGAGAGACCCTCAGCCTAGACATATGCATTTTAATTTTGCATTGATGGATCTTAGACCTACTCTGATTCAATACAAGTCTGTTGTTATTTGCACTCTAATTTCATCGATGTACTAATCCATGTGTTTTATTTGTATCTGAACAAAGTAGATTAATTTTTCTCTGATGATAATTGTCAGCAGTATGCCTACTGATTTGATTCACCATAAGTATAAACTTGTAAAGTTTACTGAAAATTAGAATTTGTTTACAAACTACTGGTCAGTAACAAAATTAGTTCTAAGCAAAATGACACAAGTACTGTACTAATTACATTTGTGAAAATATAAATCATTGTGCAGAACATCCTAGTGTGTGCTCGAAATGACTTCTGTATGTATAGCGAGAGTATTAGCTCTCTTCTGTTTTCACATGTATGTTATTCATTGTTTTCAGTCGCAAACACTCAGTGGAAGGGCATCCAGGAATAGGCACTGATGAGTCTGCATCAACCGAAGAAACAGAATCTCACCCACTCTTTAGTTGGATCATAGAAGAGTGTATCCTGGCTGCATATGACCGAAAAACAGTCACTTGTCCATCTCATGGTGATATTCCTTTGGCACAAGTTGCTCCTGACACTGTGAGTTATGTGTTAAGTTTTTTATTTTTTCGTTAGTATTAAATTTTACATTTGTTTTCATAATTAAAAACATATTGTATAAAAAAAAAGTGATGTAATGATCTTAAGGCTCATAACAGATGTTTTCAGATAGGGTTGATACGTGATAGAAGCACAGGTTTATTGATAAGATTCAAAAAGAATAAATTTTTATTTTCTTATAGACTATTTATAAATTGGTTATTTTGCAAATAAAGGACCTCAGTATTAGTTATACTCTTATGTACGATCTTGGCTTCAAGTCCTTGTTCAACTACACACATTAGTGTCATCTGAAACAAATATATTTTAACCTCTCTGATGTTTTCCTTGTAAGACAATAAAGAAAAAATTTTAATGAAAAATGTACAATATGGTGTTTCAGTCTTTTTGTTTTTGATGGAGGAAGTTTGATATTTTCTAGTTTTTCACATGCACTATTCTATTTTATTTTCAGATTTTCTTGGATCTAGGAGAACGTCATCTTGTTCGACCTGAGAATATTCGTCGGGGTCGATTATTAGGTCGTGGAGCGTTTGGGTTTGTGTTCAGAGGGACATGTCGAGTTCGAGGGACAAGTCAAACCATTGATGTAGCGATGAAGATGTTGCAACCAGTGCAACCCGGAGCGAATGCTCGGCAGTCAGCCCTCATTGCTTACAAAGTATGAGAGTGTCCTATTAGTTTTGTGTTTCTTATATTTTTCAACAAGGGAATTGTCATTAAAAATATGAATGATTTCAGGCTGCACAAGGAAAATGGGACAGAGATCCTCTTCAGTATGCTTGCAAAGCCTACTGCACTGCCCGGCAAGAACTGAATATTCTTCTAAGTTTGCGACATGCTAACATAGTGCCTTTGGTGGGAGTATGCACTCGTCCACTAGCTTTAGTTCTTGACTTAGCCCCTCAAGGTGCACTGGATGCCACGCTTAGACACTACCGCCGTTCAGGTGCTCGCTTTGGGGTGTTCTGCCTGCAAGCCATTATCCTTCAGGTAAGGTCTTCAAGTTGATTCTTTGTTGTACATATTTGTACCCTAAGTTATGAGTTGCTTTTCTTTAACAGCTGAATTTTTATAATGTCAATTAAAGTTGTAAATTCGTAGTGCAGTATCTTTGATTTCAGTTGTAGTAATAGCTATTTCTTAACAGTAAATGTATTTTATATAACGGTAGTTATTCTTATCTACAATATTTTTTTTAATCATTAACACCTTCAGCGATCCAGTTTTATCTTTCATGTTCTTTGTACCTTCTACAATTTTTTTGTAGGCTGCAAAAGCTATCGAATATCTACATCAACAGCATATTATCTACAGAGATCTCAAATCTGAAAATGTTCTTGTGTGGGAGATGCCTCCTCCGTTTCAAGATGGACCTGAAAGTTCTGTTCATATCAAACTTGCTGACTATGGTGAGTAACTGTAATATTATCGGGAAATCAGAAGCAGCTCATGACGGTGTTACGGTTGGTGATTCACAAAATAATCACAATGTGGTGGTTCACCCTCGCGCCTCGCTCAGGTTAGCGAAGTCACGTGATGTGCGAACATGGTTCATGGCGATAGGTCGCTGTTCGCAAATGGGATGTCTCTCAGGCAGACAGTTCCACGAAAATTTGAGTGTTGATCGGTTGTGGGGCGGTTGGGACGGAGGGGGGTGCAC
>BOPP01000083.1:727741-779141 GCA_017312745.1 Gryllus bimaculatus
CAACGCAGCTTTGCCTCGCCGCCGCGGCAGTGCCCCCTTTCAGAAGCTTACTCCTATCTCGCTGAAGTACCCGATTCCTTCGTTTCTACGGTGACGTGGATTTCAATGTTACAATTTGAAACAACGTTCTTTCGCGTAGCCACCTAGTAGCGGTCGTCTTTTTGAGTAATCCTCCCTTCATCCAGTCAGTCGCAGTCAGTCAGTCTGTGCCCTCCGGCCAGGGTCGGCGCCGTTAGATCCCGGGGTTCCCAGACGGTCGTCCAGCCAGCAGCGCGCGGTGTCTCGAATTTCTTAACCTCCGTGACTTCTTGGAATGTTGTTAAGGAATTTGGCCTGCCACGCTAGTTGTGTTAAACGCTTCCGATTGGCATTGCCAGTATGCACGACATCCCTGGAGTGTTTGTGTCCCTGCCAAACACGAGCACAGGATGAGTTGCGCGCCACTCGCGTATGCCATGTCATTGCCAGCTACTTTTAGAATTATTAAAACGTAAAAGGTACCAATTAAAGAAGTTTCATTTATTGAATTTTAATGCGATAATTTTGTTTGACGAGTCGTATTGCTATTAGTTTTAAATTTGAGACAATAAAAAGGAAACCGGTTCCAGTTTAGAAAGCTACAAAGGCTGACATTCTGTGAGTAAAAATGAAACAAAACAAATATTATGACTAATAGTAATAGGCTACATATAATATTACAACTTTTTTTAAATAATATTTTGTGCCTGGCAAAATCTACCTCATGTAGGCAGTTACAGTACAATAAATTGCACAGCACGTACATTTCTTTTAATTCTGAATTTCATATTACCAAAATATTGAAATACTTTGTAATTTTTTATAATAATTTTATTTAAATTAAATTTATGCTTCCAAAATTTATCAAAGAAATATGGTCATATTTGACCTTCTGTATTTGTTCTGACTTTTAACCTCTCCTTTTCATTATACTTAAGTATTGCTTTATTCCCTCTGGGATTAAAGCTCGATTTTAATGACAATGAGATATCAGTTTTGCCTTAGTAACAGTATGCATACATAAATAAAAATAAAATAAAATATTGTAAATGACACGATTTTGCTGATCTTCATTCACTCAGGAGATTACTATTCCTTGTGTTAAAAAAATATTGTTGTGTTAAAAAATATTTTTGTGTTTAGGTATCAGTCGGCTGACGTTACCTTCGGGAACAAAAGGCTTTGGTGGAACAGAAGGGTTTATGGCTCCAGAGATCATGCGTTATAATGGGGAGGAGGAATATACTGAAAAAGTGGACTGCTTTTCCTTTGGAATGTTTATCTATGAGCTTTTGACCTTGCACCAGCCATTTGAGGGCCATGAGTCAGTCAAGGAATGCATTTTGGAGGGAGGAAGACCTCCACTCACGTACAGAGTATGAATTGTTCTGTTAATTTTCTTATATTTGTAAACATTATGTTCTCTCTAATGAATAATACTTAAATGTACTTGTAGGAAACCTTATACCCCAGCCTAATGTTGGATCTGATGGTACTGTGTTGGTCCCAATCTCCTCGTGACCGACCGTCTGCCAGTCAAATTGTGTCAATTGCTTCTGCTCCTGAATTCACACATCTTGGAGACACTGTATCATTAAATCATGGAGGGTCTGTTGTGGCAACAACAGCAGTAATTCTACCAGAAATTGCAGGTAATGTTTTTGGTGATTGAACAATATTCCTGAAACAAATCCCATTATAAACATTAAATATTTTGAAAATACTGAACATTTAAAAATAGTTTGGATAACTAAATTTATAAAATGGAGGCTTCAGAACAACCATTGTTTTGAAGATTGAGTCAAGAATAATAAAATACATTGCTTGAATGAAACGTGCAAATAACTCTTTTGGGAATCCGAGAGTCATTTTTATGTGTGTTAGAGTTTGAAGTAGTCAAACTAAATAAATGTGTAAATAGTCTTCAAACAACATTTTGTTTCAACAAGTGGTGAATAAGGCAAATCATTATTATTTTTGGTGTATACAGTTTGTAAATTTCTTCCGACATTTAATATTTATTTGCATAATCATCCTGCAATATGTGATGACAATGTTTAGATCCATATGCCATCCAATTGTAAATTTTCCTTTCAGAAGAAGGCGGTTGCAGTGCAGAACTCTGGATGGCATGCTCCAACGCACGAGTGGACCTCCTGATGGGCTCTCCCAGAGGATGGTTGCAGTATTGCACCCTCGCCCTTCCACAACACCCTACAGCTGCGTGTACAGTTGATGGTAATGTCTGGATTGGAGACAGCATGGGAGCTATTCATGCATATATGTGAGTATAATGTACTTTGCTGTAAATCATTTTATATTCTTATATGCTAAGAAACTTATTTTTAATGGAATTGAAATGTTATCTTTCTAAATACTTCATCTAGGTATGCATATAGGTAGCCTAAAAGGTATATAATATTGGCACAGGGATGTGGCATAAAAAAACTTCCAACATTATTCTTGTAGAAATTTCCACATGTACTCAATTTCTAAATCAAATTTGGTCAGATGAATCCCAGTGAACATTATTTGTTATAATTGGTAGCCTGCTGTTTGTGAAATAGTGAAAAAGGAAGTTCAGTAGATGTGAAATTTTGAAATTAAACTTCCATAACCATAAGTTGTTGTGATGTTTGCTCTGGTTTCGTTGACAAAAATTGTGTCTTAGCAATGACTCAGTGTCCTCTTGTTAACTTTCTCATATACTACTGCTTACAGAGTATACAGAAAGTATTGTAATTCTGCAAGGGGAAAACGGTGATTTTTCAACAAAAAAAGCTCTTATTGCCGGGCCCTGGTAACAAAAAATTTGAAGAATCTTTTTCCTGTATGTTGTAAATTATTTCCTTTAACTTAACTTTAACTCAGAATCAGAGTTTTGTGGATCCTTGATACCAAAAAATCAAATGATGGCAAAACGTTTGTCTGTCTGTCTGCACATAGAAATGGCTTAGGTTGATTTTCACTATTAACATTTACAAAGAGCGAAATTTGAAATTTTTTCAGTGTCTTCTTACAATTATGGAAGATAGTGATTTTTTCTTCAAATGAAATTTGTTCTCCATAATCGGTTCTTTGATTATTGTAATGTTCCCTAAGCTCAGTGATTCTGGGTTATATCTTCTGAATGTGTGATCAGATTTGAATATAGTTTACAAATAAGATAAAAAAAAAGGCTAAGTGAAATCACATTGAAATGTTGGTCACAGGAAAATAGTTATGAACATGTAACTCTAGAAAGTGGATCCATATCCTACCACTTTTGAAAAGGGAGTTAGATTCGACTTGGTGACCCAAGCGAAGTAGGAGGTTAATGCTCACAACTTTTAAACACTTGTTTGAGCCTACCATTTTTGAGATATGTAATATTAATGGAAGAAAGAGAAAATAATGAAAGACAGGAAGGAAATCAATAGACATGGATTTACCATTAATATAATGAAAGATATATTGTAAGTGTTCATAGTATAAGAAACTTGTTTGAAGTTTGTTTTGTCACAGTTTTTCTAAACACCTGTTTTGAATTAAATTGTTTGATTAACTGACTAGAGAACACTGTTTCATCTTACAGAGGAAAAGACTGCTGTAAGTTGTTCAGCTACACTTTGGATCCTGAGGCTCCTGAAACGTGTGCAGTGTGTGCCATGGTTCCACTACCAGTTCTGCAAAGAGTGGCAGTGGCGCTCTCAAATGGGCGTTTATTCCTTGTGCGTTCTGACCTCTTGCCTACGTCTCCCACCATGGGAGAAGGTTCCTTTGTGATGACAGAACTTGGAAGCAGCCCTGCATTACATTCCCTTACTGCCATTTTCCGGGAACAAGGCCGGTAAGCATCCACTGCTACGCTTGCTCCGTATAGAGTTTACTTCTGAATGCAGGATTTTATTGGTGATAAATAAAGACCTGTAGGAATGTAAAGTGAAGATTCTAAATTATATTATAATTTGGAATATATTAAAATTCTGAATGCAGAATTTTAATATATTTTAGTAGTATATCGTGAACACTCAAGTTCAACTTCAAGTCCAAAGTTTTTGAGAAAACGACAAAAATATGTATTGCTTTGACTTTATTGAAAAAAAATTTTTCCTGTATATACCCAGAATTAAGATATAATAAATCATCCCATTTGTCTCCCCAGAGTGTGTGAATTATGGTGTGGAGAAGCCCAAGGAAACATTTCAATTTTCACTATTCGTGAAAATATTGTAACATCACATGATGTGGTGAATCATTACGATCCCATCATAGAAAACATTTGTGTTCTGAATTTAGTGTCAACACATTCCCCAGTGTACTATGATAGTGAAGATGTCTCTGTTTGTTCCTATGTTTATCCAGGTAAAGTAATAAAATTGAATATTATAATGTCATCAATATTTACTCTAAATATGCATAATTTATCATACAATTTTGTTGTATATACATTGCACCATGCTTCTTTGTGCTTGACAGTTGGGTCTTGGTAGCAACAACATTTCCTCTTTACATCCCTTGCTACATGCGCTCTGCATGATCTTTTGTGGCTATTTTAATACCATTACCAGATTTCAGTCCTATTCTTTTGATATTTTTCAGTCCCCTATCTCTACCATCTGAGTACTTTAAATTATGTGATATTTTGATTTTGGATAGAAGCACTCAGCAAATGTGATACTCTTATCTTTTCATTTATTCATTCCAAGTTGATGAAAACAAGTCACCATATTAGTTTTTGCTGTTTTGTACCTCTAGGAAACCATGGTCAGCTTAGTCTCCTGATTCTCAAATTTCAAGCACAAGGAAGTTTGGCACAATATGTAAATAGATTTAGATTTTGCCTACTCTTTTACAAATACAATACACTTAGGTATATATGTGTATACAGTAAATTTGAAGTACATATTGCAGTATGTAAAATGCATAATGGAAAAAATAATATTTTTAGGTTGTATTGTGTATCAGTGGGATACAAATTCTCATACTATTTTGAATAAATTGGACTGCTCCAAACTTGTGCCTTGTTCAGAAAGTCTCAAGTCAATAAGCATTGAGGAACACTTGAGTCCGGGAAAATGCCAGGTAAGAAGGCATTAAATAAACATAGGTTAACTTAGTATAACTTAACATTGTATAACTTTTAATTTCATAATACTTTCTTTCTATTTCACTAGTAGCTAGTGACAATATAATTTTGAAATAAATAGTAATAGAATAGTAATAGCTTAGTGGCAGTCACATACAAACACACAGATTTAAAGGTTTTATTGTCGGTAAGTTCTCAGCAAGACAAAATCAGGTGCTTTTTCTTACTTTTTTTCTGTTAAATATGAACCACTTTGTCCCTCACAATACTTGTTTACCACATTGTAGCTTTCTATGCACTGAGGAGGTCTGAAAATCAAACATATAAAACTGTGACTTTCCTGTGTTTTTTTGTTTTGTGCCTGATGAGATCGACAATAAAATCTTTTAATATAAATTTTGATTAAGACTCAGTGATAACACTGTAAATATATACATAAAAATCAATAAAAAACAACAAAAAAATTCTCCAGCTGTTAGATTATTGCAGATTTATTCTAGACTTGCAATTGTTCACCAATTTTAAAATACTTTCATTATGTGCTTCTCTTAATTTTATTCTTGTATTTGTATGAAATAATTTCTGTTTGATCATTTTGATTTGACTAACTTTAATATTGCATTCTTCCATGATAGGTTACCAGTCTTGCAATTCTGAACAATGAACTCTATGTGGGAACAACTTGGGGTTGCATTGTAGTTGCAGAGCGGTCCACTATGCGTCCTATCACAGTCTTCCGACCTTTTGAAGAAGAGGTGCGAGCTATTGTGCCCTTCATTCGGCCAGGCAAGCAACAGCATGCATCCTCAGAGTCTACAGATGATGATTCAAGGAATCGCCGTTCACTTTCACCCATGATAGCTACAATTGGTCGTGGCTATCGAAGTCTCATTTCTCGATACACAGACACTGTCATGACTCCAACTCCTCTAGTGCAAAGCCCTTCTCATACCCAGCATGATGCTCGCAGTCAACACATGCATGCTCTTTTGTGGAGAGCTGAACATTGGGCAGCTGCGTAATTGAAGAATACAGAGGCACAATTATTTTTTTACTTGTGTTCCTTTTAACTTGATAACTGATAGATATAAATTGATATTTGTAAGTTTGGTGATGTATTAAATTGGCCCTTTTTTTATTTTTATATTCAGCCCATAGTTTCAGGAATGGAAAATGTTTTACGTTTTCAAGCTGCATTAAAATGAGATTTTTGTTAAGTTTTTATCAACTAATTGACTTTATATTAATATTTCTGTAATATTAATTATATATTTCTCAACCATGATGTTGTGGTGAGCAGCTTACTTGTTCTATATTAAAATAATTGTTCACTTTTACCCTCCATATATATAAGGAATCAAGTTGTTGATTTATATTTTCATACAATCAAACATTTACTAGGAACATTTCCTGAAAGTAAAAGTGTATATTTTATTTCAGTAATCAAAAATGAAATGCATATTTGATGCAAATAATGAAATGAAAAATGAATTTAATGTGTTTTGTGTCTTTTTATGAAGAATAATATTGAAGTTGGAAGTTTTGAGTGTTTAAGAGGCAAGCATTAATCTTGGCGTTTTCATAAGGATTCTTCTTTTGTAATGACTGTAGATTGACAATAGTTTGATGAACCTATTGGTTTGCTCTGTTAATATAATAAGTGTTGTGAGATGCATACCTTCCATTGAATTTTTTCTATTCATTTTGAAGCAGCTAATATATACATACATTCTGCAGGATCCTGTGATTTCATATAAATGAGTGTGTACATTCAATGAAATGTCATTCATTGTATATTATTGTTGGTTGTCTCAGTTACTATAAATTGATTGTGAAGAAATTACAATATTTTTTGGAAAAACATATTATAGTGTACTGTGATTTACAAGGTTGCAACAAAGTAGTTTTAGAACATGGTTGTGTTTTTTGGAGTTCCGTAGTACAAAAGTGTATGTGATTTAAACATACTTGTGAATATGGTTAAAGTTAGGCTTGTTATGCTCTCAAGTTGAATATTTCAAAATGTTCCACACTACACAATATATTATAATGCCATCCTTTGTTAAAAAAGGTATGGTTAACTGAAAATTATTTTCATGCAGGATTCTAAAAAATACAAAAGAAGAGTCTGGAGATATTGGGAGTGTAAGAGAATAAAAATATAAGATGTGAAAGGTTGGTTGAAAAACCTGATTTGTAGTTCCTTGTGCTGTGCACATGAAGTCATTACAAAATATTTATGTTCATTTGATTTTCTTATATCCTACTTATATTTCATTGTATGTGAAGCAGATTCAAAAAATGCCCATGCCTTTAACATTGTACTTCTGTGTGATACAGTAATTGGGAAAAAAAAGAGAGAAAATATGTTAAAATTGAGATTGAATTCACAACAAATTAAAATCAATACGATCTCTGAAGACTTTTAAATCAAACTTGCAGGATAATAAAGATTATTATCTCTGATGTTGTTGAATTATGACCAGATTTGGGCTGGTCCTGTTGATCTCATTAATGTCTGTATTGTCCAAATGTCGCCTTAATTCATTCTTATAGAATGCATTTAGAAAATCTGTACATATTTATTGTAATTTTGCTTTATTGTTCCAAGCAATAAAGTTATTTATGTGCCCAATTATGTGAAATTTTTATTTCTTAAATTAAGGGGGGAAATTGTTATGATTTAATAAAACTGTAAACAAGGTATAAGTCACAAATTGATGCTTTGAGAGAATAACTCCATATTGGAATAATTATATGACTTACAAAGGGCAACAAATGAAGTTCATAAAATATCCCTTATATACTAGATGAAAATCTTGACAAATAAGACAAAGCTATGGCATTCCAAGGCAAAGAAATGAGGAGGGTTAAAATCATTATAGATGGAAAAATAGTAGTACAAGCTGCAAAATTTATGAATCTAGGAAACATCATTGGACAAAATTCAGAAGAATAAGAAAGAAAAATTCAAAAATATAATAGGATAAATGGATTAATCAAAAATCTTTGGAAGACATATGACAACAGGGACAAAACAAAGAATACACCAATGTTAATGTATGGATCAGAAATATGGACCCTAAAACGAAGACTGTCAGGGATTAGAAGCCACACAAATGAGACTTTTCCAGCAGCTGGTAAGAATTACATGTCTAGATCGACAAAAAAACATAAAAATCAGAAAAAACTCAAAGCAATCTTATATAAGATGGCCTTAAAGAGAACCAGAGGAGTGACTTTCACATGTATGAAGACTGCAAGTGGAAAGATTTCCCAAAGCAATTTTAAAGTATAAACCCTTAGGGCGAAAAAATATAGGCTGTATCATGTTGAATGTTGCAGGGAAACTTGTGCAACTGGTTGTACAGCAACATCAAGTAGTATTGGAGAAGGCAACTGCTGCTAATCAAAACTTTAGCGTCAAGATCCATCCACTCTCACACCTCCTTTTCCATTCTCCACACCTCTACTGGTTCCTTCTCCTGAGCTATTACTCAAGAGCAGGGCTCGGATTTTCATGATATGCCATCTTTGCGTTGGTACATTCTAGCCAAGCTTGTAAATTAATGTTTATCATGACGTACAGGTGATAGAAATATATAGTTAATGGGTGGTGTTTGTTTGTTGTTTTTTTTTCCACATTTCAATTTTTAGATCATTTGTTTGGACCTTTGTGTCATTTTTATGCATTTTGTTTCCTTTTCGCTTTTTTGTTAGATGGTCTGTGTTCTTCGATCTTTCAAAATTACACAGATCTTCGGTAACTACCTTAACCTGTCAAACTGTCTAGGTCTGTTGGAAGGTTGAAGCTATAGATTACATTCCTTCCTAAAATAGAGATATTAATTGTAATAAAGAATTTAATAATTGTATATAAATAAATTTTATTTAAAATTGTAAAATTGATTGAATGAGTAAACATTTGATACAAATTTTTGAATATTTTTAAAGAAATTAGGTAATTTTCATATATTTTAGTCATTTTATAGGTAATTTTGAAACAATTTTTAGGTCATCAGAATCCGAGCCCTGCTCATGAGGAATAAGTGAAGAGGAAACTGTAAAAATAAAGTTTTATTGTTGGTCGCGTGGATCACTCCCATACCAGCAATATTTCAAGATCAAACCACTACAAGAACACTCAGAATCAGACATTTTCATTGAAAGATAATTATTGCATAATTTGTGGCCAATGATCCCTGTTTACAATTTAAACTTGTTTACAAGCAATCTTGTAGCTTGAAAAAAAAAATACATTTATAGTCGACTATGGTATTTTCTCTTGATGAATTTCTCAATGAACCAAAATTGTCTGAACATCTCAGTGAACCACAGCGAGAGTTTATTTTTATTATTTATACAATACATGTTACGAGGATTAAGGATCCTTATTATATCTTGCATCTTTTAAGAAAATGAATACCCGAAACAAACAAACAAACACTTCTTTAATGGTGGCTTACACCTAAGCAATGAAATGGACCCTGGTGGTTATACTAGCATAATGTGATACAATTTTTTAAAAATTAATGAAAAAATGAAATGCCGTGGCTATAATGATGAAAGAAAGCACCACAACTTTACAGTGATATTGACTTAAATAAACAGATTTCTCAGAATTTATAAAATGTCTTATACGTTTTCTGTGATAATGGATTCAAAATTTCCCATTTTCAGAAATGCTCAAACGACATTTTCTCTAAAACAGGTCCAAAATTTTCAATGAACATTTTCGTATAGTAGCAGATTTTTTTCTTCCAAAACGTTCTTAAGGTCATATTTCAATTCCACTGTTAGGGAACCAGAAAAATTGAAGGAAAGATAAGGGCGTCGATTGGGAAGATTGTGAGGCAAAACAGAATAGCTAGCCCAGACGCAAGAAAAAACGAACCTATCTAGGACGAGAAAGTCTGTGACATTCTGAAAAAACTAATTGTTACTTTCTTGTATGCGTACGTATGTGTATTGGGAGTAATTAAAGGAATTCGGTTGTATTGTATCAAAACCATGTTGCCAGAGCTTATCAGTAGTGTGTGCAAGTTAGGCACTTGCAGCTGTTGACGGATGGGCGCCCGGTGGGGAAGGAAGTTGCGGTCGAACTTCAACGCTTCACCTCACGACGATGCGAACCTACACACACACTAGTAGTCTTCCTCAGTTTCGGGTTGGTCAGTATAAAGAATCGTTAGCATTTGATTAGGTGCGAGTGAAATGAGAAACTTTTACACTCATTTAAAAATTGTTCGTCAACAGCTCAAGAAACAGTTTATCTCGGAATTATCCGGTCGTTTGTTCTAGAGCAGAAAGGCTCGCAATACTCGTTAAAGAAAAAACCTCGGTAGTGATGCATCCAAGCCCCATTGGACGGCGCAGACGTTGAGGTATCACCCGAGTTCAGGCAGATGTTCTTCCGAAGACAGCGACGATCTTAAAGAGTCTTTAAGACACTTGGCATCGCTGTCTCATCCGTCTCCTCGTCTCGCTTTCTGGGGAGTCACGCGCAATCAGACATTTGGTCCATTGAGGTTTACAAAGTTCTTAAAAAGCCGTCCGCGTGAGTCGCTAACGCCGCCTCTTCTTCCGCTCACCTCCTGAGGAATGACCCGCGGAGCAGGCCGCGCCGTCGCCTTCAATCTCTGGGTGTCTTTGACGGGGAGGGCCTAGGTTCGAGGTGGCAGGATTTCCAGGAGGATTTCCTTCCAGGAGGCCAGAAACAGCCATGCGAACGCTCTGCGCGCTGCTGCTAGTGACGCTAGCGAGGGCAGAGGTGACGTTTTACGCCACGAAGTGCTGCGGCGCTTTCGAGATGCTTGCGGGCGACGGGCAGTCGTGCGTGGTGGCCCCGTGGCCCCGCAACTACACCCTGGAGCTGCAGCAGCGGAGCGACCTCACGGCCATCGAGCTGCGGCCCGGGGTCCTGCCGTGGGTCCGCCACTGGATGCCGCCGGGCCTGTCCCTGGAGCGAAAGGCGGACGCGTACTTGAGTTACCTCCCGCGCCTGCACGCCAAGTCGTCGGTGCGGGCGGTGGCGGAGGCGACGCAGTGGGACGAGCGCCGCGCGGAGGCTGAGGGCGCCGCCTACTGGCGCCGCCGAGTCGTCTTCACGAAGTACGGCGGCGCCGTGCGGCGCGAGTCCTTCCACGCGGTCACCGCCACCGTGCGGTCGTTCGCGTGCTGCGTGGACGCCGCCAGGCCGCCGCTGGCGCCCTTCGCGCTGGTCGTGGAGAAGGACTGCGACGTGGACGAGTGCGCCTCCAAGTGCTGCGAGGAAGGGAAGGTCGCGGAGGCGAAGGGCGAAGGGTGGAAGTGTCGGGAGGACGCGCGAGGCAACTGGTCGCCCGACATATCGTCCTTCGCACGCTTCCTACCAGCGGATTTGCCCTTGGAACGAAGGTCCTTCTTCAGCAACAACTTCTTGCTTATCCACTCAAAATCCTAAAGCTCCAAAATGGCTAACTTAAGTGAAGCATTCAATTGTATACGTTGCTTTTATCTCGTATTTTTAGATGTCCGTTAAAAAGGAAAACATTAAATATTAGTAAATGCATAGAGTGAAAGTTGTCAATGCATATGTCGGAGCAGCACTGACAATGAACACACGTATTAACTTCTACACGATTTCTGATTTCTTATCCCTTCTACAGATATACAGTTCTACCTAATTATAGAGTCCGTCATTTTATGAGATAACTTATAAAAAATTCTACAATTTTTACCAAAAGTTTGCCGAAAAATTGCCGCTTGGAATCGTCGTGTCAGTGTTCATTCGTGTGATTATGGTACCCCTTCTTGACACCATTAGGCAATATCAATGACAGGACACTAATGTACGACAATAATTGTCATAGTATATACAACGTGGGTTAGGATAAATAATACAAACTTAGTTAGGGGGTCATTTAGGAGACCGAAAATTATAACTTTTTGGAAATGAGCATATGGTGGGAAATCTTGTGACATTGGAAGTAACATTTACTCATAACATTTTGGACATGAGGACCCGGATTTGTAGGCAAATCCACTGACGTTCGGCAGGTACATAACCTCTCCGGGGACGACCTGCTTAATTACAAAAATGTCTCCCAATTGACGGCCATTAGCTTTGATACATTTGTGACAACAGCAATGCACTTTTCCACGCTGTCAAAGCTGAACAATCGAGAGAAAATTGTCGGTATTTTCATTGCTTTTGGATAGGTAGTTTCCTAAGAGTTTGTGTACCTCTCAATCAGTGCTGTCATCAATACGTACATTGCCTACCTATCAAAGGCGCAATGTCAAAAAATGTCATATGCGGAAATTAGTTCTATGAGTTTTTCACTTCATTTACATTGACAAAAAATTATCATCGACACTTCCTAAATTCTCTAGAATTATGAAACATTTATTCTAAACCACGTCAATAATTTCCACGCTTGTATATTTCACTTAGTTTTGCAGTAAAATGAATAGTTACGAATTCCTTGGTGACAGCAGAGGTATTGTGGTAATCCATAATTATAAAGGATCAACAAGGTATCAACCACAAAGTAAACTTTGTGGTTAGTAGATACATATATTTTGTGGTTGATACCTCCTCGGAGGCCCTCGGTACTCGCTTTCCACGGCACAACCCTGGATTCGATTCCAGGCCGGGCCAAAATAATAACTGTGCGCTTTCCTTACAAATGTCTCAGTACCTATTGCTGTATGACGATGAGGAAGCCCACCCTAAGGTTAGGAAAACCATAATATACGGAGGAGGGATGTCATCGTGGTAACCACACGAACCCCCTATCCTATGGCTGGGTCACCGCTGCTGCGCGCTGGTCGACCAAGGCCGGTATCGGGCTGTCGAGCCATAGGACAGAGCCAGTGCTAGATTACTGAACAGGCTGGGTAGGCTGCAGCCAGGAGCGCGCAATTTTTTTTTGGGGGGGGGGCGAATTTCAACTGACGCAAAATTTCACAAGGCGAACTTTATATATATATATATATATATATATATATAATATATATATATATATAGTATATATATAATATAGTATAGTGGACGTAACTCGGGAAAGGTAACTCTCACCGACAAATAAAATGATATAAAAGACAGGGACAAGAAACTCTTTTGCTGCAAAAAATTTAATGATTGGAAACACTAATGTACAAAAATTCTTTACAATACGAGTGCGCAAGGCCTTTAGTGAATTCGTGCACAAGTAACGCTACCATTGAGGCTTTCGATGTACCACACGGCTGACTGGAGGCGAGCGGGCCGCGCCGTGGCACGCGCGGCGTGTTCGGCAAACTCGGTCCCGCCCCGAGTTGTCGGAAATCGTCTCCTCGGCGGCGTCGACTCCGCTAGCCCTCAAATAATGGCCAACGAGCTCGCCGGGGTCCACCTCCCCAGCCAGTACAAGCAAGTACAATACTAACATGCACAAGCGCAATTGCGGTCCCTCGCGTTCCGATCACAGCAGTCTTTCTCAATCCACTCGAATGTTCGCACGGTGCGCCGCTTGCTGCATCACACCCGGGCAGACATGGAACGCGTGTCTGTCGCCAACTCAAACTCCAGTTATTAATGTTTCACTGATCCTATCCTGCGGCGCAACTTACCCATTTCTCCTATATCACCTGATTTATCATTTTCATCACTTAATCTCCCACTTAATGGTTACAATCTAATTCACACTTTGGGAATATCACTAATAAACTGCTTTGAGGCAGCACAGGCCCCGTCCGTTTGCGCTCACGGCCTCTCTGCTATACTCCCCACCGTCACACGCCTCGCCGTTCTAGCCCTCGATTTGAACCGTTGGTGGCAGCGGTGGTGCGGCGTGCGTTACTACCTGATCGGATTAAGTGCTTCTTTTAATTAAGAAAAAAATTAAGTAAAAAAAAAAAATCAATTTTGATTGTTACTATGAGAAACGTTCTTCGTTTCAATATATATATATATACTATAATATATATATATATATATATATATATATATATATATATATATAATATATAATATATAGAGAGAGAGAGAGAGAGAGAGAGAGAGAGAGAGAATGGATACATAGATATCGTATATTTATTAAATAAATATCGTGAGGATTATTTAAAAGTATACATTTATACAATTATTTACACGTAAACAATATTGGCATCTGTTTCAAATATTGTACTTTTTTTATTCAAAATATAAATAGCTTTAATGTTAAAAATTAAAATTAAGAAAATGTGCGCTAAGACATTTGACAGCCTATCAAGTGGATGCCAAGCACTGATACCTCCTCGATCCTCCGTCATGAGCGTACTTTGTGTGCGTCGCAGGCGCGGCCTGAAATGCGGCTCTGCGCCGAAGCGCGGCCTGCGCTTGACGCCCGGGGACGCGCGGGAGGCCTACTTGCTCCGGCGCCGCTACCACAACTTCCTCTTCTCCTCGTGGGGCACCTGCGTCGACTTCGAGCGCCGCGGGAACGACTCCTCGGGCGAAATCCTCATTTACTGCGAGGTCTCGCGGATCACGAGGGGAGTCTATTGGCTGCTGCGGCCCCTGTGCTTCCTGTCGGGGTCGCTGCTAGTGGTCGCGCTGCTCTCCGTCGTCTGTGACAGCGGCATGCGCCGGAAGGCCCATGGCTGGTGCTTAGCCTGCCACGCTGCTTGTCTGCTGGCGTTCAACTTGGGGCAGATGGCGTATTACCTGTTAATAAGCGACGAAATCGACGACTTAGGATACGTCGCTTTTCATCTTAAGAAGATATGCACACGATTCGGTAAAGTGTTTATAAATATTTTTTTAAAATTTTGGATTAGTATCATTAATTCTGTATGTAATAAAATTGGTGCTTGATGGTACATTATGTGCTCTTGAGAACTAAATTTTGAATAAAATAGGTATTAGTGTTACGTATTTTAAAAAGATTTATGTTTTTCTAAAAATAATGTTTGTCTGCTAACGTATTGCACGTTTCTTTCTTGTCCTAGCGTTGTCGATGTACTTCGTATCCTTGGCTGCCAACTGCTGGCTCACGGCGTTGTGTTTCAATATGACGTTGGGCTTCGGGTAAGCGAAGGATGAGTTTCGGGCAACGAGCTAGAATATACTACACAGAGTGGCTGAAGCGCTTCTAACTTTGCAGAAAATTGAAGCCATGTTTTTTTGCAGCCAAAGCAGCACCCTCTGGAGTATTCTAGTATTCCGTTGGGCGCTGGTTCACGCCAGGTGGGCGTGCTTCACGCGTAATATAAATCCTCATACTCTGTCTTCTCACAATCAATCATTTGAAAATAAATCACAATATGTAAGATGAACGAATTGAGAAACTTTACAAACACTTTGCTTCCTGCACCGGTTATTGTCATAAAAATGGAAGCTGCTGAAATGTTATCATAGTTAGCATAATACCTGAAAGTTAATATTATTGCAATAAGAAACAAAGAAACAGATCACAAATAACGCGGCCAACTTGAAAAATTATATATTTGTGGTTTGATGACTTCTAGTTTTAACGTTATATGCCGAAAATACTGAAGACCTTGTGAATATTATTATTCTAACCACTAATATTTGAATTTACAAACACGTCTATTAAATACAACAGTTCTACATGCCACCATCAGGTACCTCTCACGTTGTGAATGCAAAAACATGGCCGCCCGTAGTACTGCGAGCGTTTACCAAAAGATCTGAAACCCCAGGGTCAGCCACTCTTCGTAGTATATTCTAGCTCGTTGGCGTAGGGCTGGCGCCCATATTTTGCTATCTTGAGCCTGGAATTGCAGTGTGCCGTATGTTTGTCTGGCAGCAAGCTGCAGATGGCGCGGCCGGGCAGTGGGGACCGCTGGAGGTTCGTGGGGCTTTCTGTCTTCGCTTGGGGGCTGCCCGCGCTGATGCTCGGCCTGTGCTCCCACGCTTTTGAGAGCGATGCAAAGTCTCAAAAGTGGTTCAGCCCATCTCTTATGGAAACACGGACGTGCTTTAACGAATTGGCGTATACGAAACTTAAAAGTAATCGCAAACATATAATCCATATAGAATTGTAGTTACACGTGATGATAAGTTTGTACCGGCTCTTCGATCAGTGGCGAATCGTGACGGGAGACAAGGTAGACACGATCTTCCCAAAGAAAAGATTAATGCGTAGAGTGTACCAAAAGTATTGTTTTATTATTCAATTGAAAGTCTGGTATAAGAGGACAAGGCTGAAGACTCTGACCTTGTGTGTGCATGTGTGTTTGTGTGTGACTGTGTTTTTAGTTTTGTTCGTGATTCAGGGGGAAAGGGGGCGACAAAAGATTTATTTATTTAAGAGTTGGGCTTCCGCGGCCGGCGTCAGTACCTACTTGGTTGTTCGATAGGCGCCGCTTCCTAGGCACAGATGACAACCATTCTACGATATTCCTCAGGGCAAATTGCATTTCGAATTTCATTTCGTCCCGCTGAAACGTTAGTACCTGTGTCTAGGATGCGTCATATCCCGAATAGCCAAGTAGTTACTATTTATTTACTTACTTAAGAGTTACACAAAGTACGAAATACACTTTCTCGTTCCCTACATAACATTCGAAGAAGTAAATTAATTCACATCATAAACGGTAATTAGGGCGCTGGATTGATCCAAATGCCAAATTGCCCTAACAAGAGCAGGTGCTCCTATATATGCGTTGTGAGATAAAATAAATATTCTGTATATTAGTGTTTGTGTTTACCAGGTAAGCCTTCTTTCCGAGTAAATTGTTAAGTACTACTTCATCGTGCATGCTAAGGAATTTTTTTTCATAATAATTTGTTCTGTAGAACATGCATCTTTGTTGAGATTAAATATCATGTAAGTCGATTTAGTTTTGTCAACATTTATGAGCTAATATTTCAGCCATTTGTTTACACCGACGTGGTGTTTGTGGTAATTCTCAAGTAATTGTTAAAGATTTTTGCCAGGAAAAATAGCCATATCATCTGCAAACTTATTTAATCGATTTTCATTTGTTACTTTGTGTGGGAAATTTGAATTAAATCTTTGTCCGCGAATCCATTCATGTTATATATTCCATTAAAATAACTTCAGTTAAATTAATAAGCAAAACCTTCTACTTCTCCAGAAGTATTGTTTAATTTTCCTGTACGTTTTTAGTGTAACCATTGAGCATATTTTGTTAAGACATTACAATGTGTCATGAAATACAATAATATTGTATGTTATGCAAAGCTTTCCGCATTCGGCAAGGAGGATAATGAATAAAAGAATTTCAAAATGTGATGGCGTGATTGAAAGTTTCTCTATTGTCCGCATTCGAGCAAAACCTTATTATTAATGAGCATTTCTTTCAGATATATATTCGTTGGCGGATCCATCAATAAAGCCGGGAACTGCGCTGTTCTATTATGGTCCTGTGTGCTCTTTGGTCGTAGTCAACGTCATCTGCATTGCACGCACTCTCAAGAAGGTTCAGTTCCTCCGAAGAGGCAACTCCGTCCTCCACAGGGACGACGACAAAGTGCGCCTCACGGAGGCAGGGGTCCCGCGAGCGGACAACGCAAGAAACAGAGACGGAGTGCGTTCGGCAGTTGCGGACGCAAAGACGTACGTCATTGTGACAACTTCATCATCATCATCATCATCACCTTCTAATAATTAAATAAATGAAAGGTGTTGACTGATATATACACCTTATGTGTATGTATGTATGTGTATGTATATATATATATATATATATATATATATATATATATATATATATATAATCGAACGCATAGCCATCTATATCAGAGCTATCAGAAAAATTACAGGAATAACCGAAAAATTAAATTAAGTAGAAATCATACAAATTATGTACAACATGTTAACGTAGTATGGCCTTCGCCAGAAGCGTAAGCAAACTAGGCCGTACATACCTCGCAGCGTCTAGGCGGAAAGCAAAGTTCTGCGGTTTATTAGGGAATTTGTGCACGCTATAGCGGCAACACTATCATTCTTCTGCGCATGCACAGATGCACTTAAGTAATGCGAAACTTAAACTGCGCAAAAGATCGGTAGTACGTTAACGTTCGAGGATGCACAAACTCCGTATTGTGTGCGCGACTCGACTCGAGTTTGCGACAGGGCAGAACTTCGCTTTCCGGCTAGACGCTGCAAGGCACAGTTTGCCGACGCATCTGGAATAGGCCCTACTACGTTAACATTTTGTAAATAATGTGTGTAATTTCTACTTAATTTAATTTTTCAGATAACTCTGATAAAGATCGCTACGCGATCGAAAATATCTTATATATTTTATATACATATATATATATATATATATATATATATATATATATATATATATATATATATATATATATACTTGATATCAGAAAATACCATGTAATTATTCGACATACTTTGATAACATCTCGTGTGACATGAATTCCTCGTTGCAAGATCCGACTGTACGTCAAAATGTTGCTGATGACAGGATTGATAGAGATGTTTGCGGAAACTCTAGCCTGGATTACAAAAATCTATTCGGAAAGAGAGCAGTTCTCTTTCGAGGACCACGCGCTGTCGTACCGCGCCACGGGCTTCGTGGCCGACTGTTTCCGGGCGGGGTGCGTCGCGTGGCTGGCCGCCCCGGAGGGGGGCTACTTCAGCGCCCTGCGGCGCTGCCTGGGCGGCGGGGGACGGGGGGGCGCCAGGAAAAAGAGGGCCTTTTCCTGACGCGTTCCGCCAAATCAGATGTTTTTTGGAAATTTATTATATTTTACATCTTTTTTTAAGTACATACATTTAAATACATACAGTTTATTGTCCACTTCTTCTGAAAACATGTTTAAAATACATAAATTTTATTGTCCAATTCCTCTTAAAACATTTTCGTAAATTACGACGTTTCGGATTGTAGTTTTCGAACCATCTTCAAGCACCTTTAAATTATTTTAATTTTTACATTAGTGTATCTGAAAGTTATATTCCATTAAATCTTTCTTTAATCATTCTTTAGTAGAAATATTTCATATAAACATATTTTATAAAGCAACAATTATATCTTAATCTTAAAGCATTCCTTTACACACTTCATAAAACTATTTAATCTACTATTAATCTTAAAATACATCATACATTTTATTTATAATATTATATTGTGCATTATATATACAAGGACAATAAAATAAATACAATTGGACAATAACGTTTAGATATCTTTTCAATGTACATCACTGTTAGCACATTAGTGAAATAAAAGCTTTAATGGCGTTGCGAATTGTAGGCCATTGTATATAATATTTGTCAATATTAAATTCACTTTTACGAAGATGTTAAAAACTTTTCCTCACCCAAACATAACAGAAGAAAAGAATTCGAATCGGTCAAATATTAGAGGTCAACATTTCGGTGCTAAAATCAGTTTTGTAGGTCTGAGACGAATGAATTAATTTTTACCATAATGTCTGTAAAGATGGCTGTGGATGAATGAAAAGAACGCGCGCGCGCGCGCGTGTGTTTGAGCGCATGTGTATGAGTGTGTGTGTGTGTGAGTCACGCATAACACAGGCCGACTTGAGTTTTAACATGTTAACTTAATTTAGTTTTAAAGATGATAGCATTGGAGCAGGTGGGGAGAAGATACAAATCGTAAAAATTGCTCTTTGTCTGTTTAGTAGTTCCGGGAACGTCAAATACTAAGTCCATTAGTCCCGTAAGGGTACTTAATGTTTATCGTTAGAGGTGGCGGCGATCTTTCTCCGCTGGATGGCGAGAATCGGTGCCGACCTACACGTCTGGTAGTGGTGTTTACCTCTCCCACCAGCGTGGCACCCCCCCAGCCGGGACAAGCACTAAACTTCCCTCTGTTTCCCGACATGTGGTAGTATAATGCATGTAAGTGTGTGTGTGTGTGTGTGTAACTAAGGGGGAAAGATAGGGAAAGAAAGATCGTGCGCGGTCCATGGCTCGTGTGTTAGGGTACTGCTCCGGCCTTCGCCTGGTGTTGATCGAAGAACACGGAAAACTACCGATCAGTGCAGCTAGAATCCTTCTCCAGATAGTGGCTGATCTCGGTCTAGCTTCCTAGCTAGTGCCGAAAATACTGCCCCTATTGTGACTTGAAACTTGGGTACTCCCGGTCAGAGGCAACGCAGTGAGCTGATGCCCTGAACCACCTACGCCGGTGTAAACATTGCCACTTTGATGTACGGGCGTGAGGGCGCATTGCTGGTCTCCCTGTTTTCTGCCACCACAACACTCATCTGTTTTTCAAGAATTACATGAGACAATTGGTGGGGAAATAAATACGTTTAAACATACAAAAAACAACAACAACAACAACAACAACAACAACAGCATACAATTCTTCAATCGGTTCAATCATTAATGTTCTCAATTTTCCCCTCTTTTCAGCTTCTTGTTACAGCACAAGTCAAAATCGGTTCATATGACCGCTTAATAAAGGTGCTTCTACAAAATGTCGCTTACGCAGGTGGAACAAACGCTTAATCGAGGGAGCAGTTTGAGCAGGTTTCACTGTAGTACGGTAAAGTGCGCCGGCCTCTTGGGAAGGGGACTTGGAGCAGGAGATCTCCAGTACGTGAACACTAAAATAGAGATCTACTATCGATAGACTTATACTACTACTAAGATGCAAAGTACTTATTATGTTGCATAACAGTAACATGTTGATTAATGGAATTAACGAGTTTGTCGACCTGGTGAAACAACTACAACACTAAGGCTGTAGGTCCGAAAACCGCATAAATAATATGTGTTTTCAGTTGTGTTTGTGACCGGGGGAGGCATTGACAGTCCCTCGTTAATCACATCGATGCCCAAATCCTTCCTTATCTCGAGACCTGGCTGACAACTGAGAGAGAGAGAGAGAGAGAGAGAGAGAGAGAGAGAGAGAGAGAGAGAGAGAGAGAGAAAGAGAAAGAGACGCAAAGAGTGACAGAAAGAAACAGAAAAAGAGAGAGACAGAGCGAGAGAGAGACACATATACAGATTCCAAATTTATAATACGGTGTACATTCAATTTCCATTAAACAATTCTGGTATTTTGAAAATTGCAGGCGTTCAATAAAAATCCTTAGTTGATTTCACGTATTATTTGAGAAAAAGATTGTTGTCTATGTATACTTTTAAATCCCATTATGACAAATTTGAATTTTTGCGAACTTGCCCTCTTGTCCTCTTAATATTGAAATTAGATATTGATTTCTTATTGCAGTCTATTTTCCAAAATTACATCTAGAAATCATTTCAATGTATTACACTTTTTTCAAAATATTAGTAGTTTGCGCGTACTTTTATATTCAATCGTTTGCATTTTTGAGTGATGGCTAAAGCTTTAGTAGGATAGAAGGTGCAATATAATAATATTAATTAACCGTTATTAATAAAGGATAAAGTATGTGCAGATGTTGCGCTGCCGCATTCTATGATATGCACAATAATATCGTATGTGTATTATGATTACCACGAGGAAACTATTTTTGAAATCATGAATTTAGCGCGTTTTGTTATTGGCTGAAATTACGTAGTGAAACGGGGCCGACAGATGTATTTCATGAATACTTTTAAGCACTATAAGAAGTTAATAGCCCAAAATCTCTTAATACCTAAAACCCAGAGAAAGAAATATGTTGGTTTAGCATATTGAAGTAAGGAAAATTACGTTTCATCGAAACATTGCAAAGGAATGCTGGGAGTACGTTGCATAGGAATGTTTTTGTGTGACTTGGGTGAAAATCGAACCCAACGTCACAAACTCTACCAATGTGGCTGTGGTGATGTTCGTTATCGTAGGTCTCAAAATCAAGGTGAGAGATGGTTGTGTGATTTTTTATTTAGTTCTCACTATGAGTAATAAATTGTCAATATTGTTTAAATATGTTTTCTGTACAATCTAATTATTCATTTATCAGCTGAAGCATTCATTACAAACTAAGAACTTTTCCTTCTCTTTTAAATACTCAATTAATCCAAGTTCTTTTTATTTCTCTATTAAAAAGACCTCAATAGAAGACTTTTGAAAAATATCTTCTGGCAGCAAGTGTGGCTGGCATGTTGTGGCAGCAAGATAGGTTGGATATTTGTAACTCATTGGTTTTAATATGCAGTTGTTCTTGGTTTGCATACTTCAAATATTAATGAATTATGAATTTCTGTCAATAAAGGTAATAAAATATTCAGCAGTGTATGAAAAACATTTCTTCTGTAAAAAAATAACTATCGTGCTTTAAAAACTTTTTTTTTCCAACTTATTTCAAGTTGACTTTATCAAACTTATTTTTTATTACTCATTTACAATTTTCATTTAAGTGTATTTGATATTCTGCTAAAGGAATTGTATCTCCCTCTTGGCAAATTACTAAAGCGACATTAAATAACATTGTCTTGACTGCCCTATTCAATCTTACATTGATGGAATGGAAGGGGGAGGGAAAAAATAAATACAAAAATTCATTATATACAATAAGCAATGCCAGGTGACACTGCTTTCATTTATTTCTTTATTTTACAAAACAAGAAAATATAACATCAGTGATAAAACATCAAATGTTAGAAAGTATTTCTTATAAATTTATAATTTTTGTTTTCCATTTTAAAATACATATTAAAAATACACATTTTTATGAGATTCCATTTCCTGCTATTAACACAGCATCGCAAAGCAAAACTTTTCATTTCTCAAAAGGGTTTTCTTTCTACTTTTGTGGTAAAAATCACAGTAAATATTTATGTATTTAGTAGAAATATATGAATGCAAAGAATGTGTTTACCTCCACATATATCGCACATGATTTGTATTCATAAAATCTCTTGCCAATTCTTTCATCGTATCAAATTAAGTAGAAAGTATAATACAAAAGAGTATTTCCTTGCATTTATGGAGGGATGAAAAAATCATGTTCAGTACTTTGTACTTAAATGAATGTACTTAAAAACTAGAACACATTGCTTCTGCCTGTGAACAAGTATAACTCTCTACTGAATATCAGCATCTTCATTTTTAATGTAAATATAGATTTTTAACATCAATATTTAATAGTTTAACATATGTCTAATATGAGAAAATGTAATTCATAACGTGTTTCTCTTCCTAATTGTAAGGGACTCATTGACAAGGAGCACTAAAGAAAACCAACCCCTTGTACAATTGTACGGATTATGTAATGACGTTAAGTAATTTTATTTTTGCATACAGATTTATCACTTCCAAAATTAAATTTGAATCTTTGCCAATGAAGACATAAAATGTTTTCAGGCTTGTAATTTTTTGATTTTTTTCACAGTTATGAATTTTAATAAGGACTAATAAATGTAGTGAAGCTTAACAACTCTTTACAAATCAAATTAATCATTATTATTAGCTTTAATTGTCGATCAAAAAATGATCACTTAGAATCACATTTTGTTCAAAACATTACCAAGCAAAATATATCTCTTTAGCACATACATAAGAAAATATAAATATGCATCTGTTACATTAATTGTTATTTCTGTATATGAAGTGTGCATTTATAAAAGAAGAAACAAAAATCACCAATGCATCTTCCAAAAATATATACCAGATCTCATTTTTAGTTTATATTATTACCGTTAAAAATATTAATTACTATCATGTATTTGTAAACATAAACAGATATATTTCAGTGACATCTTGTTATTAATACTTTGTAATTAGTGAAAATTAGGGCAGGGTTTTCAATAAAAATATTTAGCTGCAGGTTGCACTACATAACATTCTCTACCTTTTTGTGCAACTTTTCTTGATTCAACCACCTTCATTTTACAGCTTCAAATTAAATAAATTTATATTTTCATCGCTGTAAAAATAGCGCTTTGTGGCACTTAAGAACACGGCATTAATTAATCGACCTTATAATAATATTTAAAATGTAGGTAGAGGCATGTTAAATGAAACCTCTGTTTAATTGCACAGCAATTATGGGAGCACAACATATTTAGATGGATGGGCCAAACTCCATACATCTTGCTTGTTTCAAATGTTTGTTCCAAACTAATTACTGAAGTTGAGCGAGATAAATGGGATTCAGCCTATCTGAGTAAACGTCTCTCTCATCGCAACGTTTTGAGCTGTGGAACACCTTGAAAGGAAACGGCAGCAGCGTAGCTAATAGGGAGGGGGTGAGGGGCGGACCGTCCCCACGGGCAGCTTTGGAAAAAAGCACTCCAAGTCTGCCCGCAGTCTCAAAGACAAGAAGAGGCCATTTTTGTTAATGCCAGCACTAGAAATAGGAGAGAACTCTATCGTTAATGTACCAAATCGTGAGTTAGTATTTTTTGCCAGACTGAAGTTCTTTTTTTTCCGGCAATCTCCACTCTTTATGGAATTTGCAGTTTACATATGTATTGAAAGATACTGCAATCTTACGCGTGGAATGATTCTGTTGTGTATATATTCATTGAATTACCCTCAATTGTATTTTAAAAGAATTACAACCAAGCAACTTTTACAAACTAATATAAACAATTTGAACATAATCTCCAATTTCTAGTCTTCGTTTCCTACGAATATTTCGAATATCGGCGAAACGTCCCCACTCCCTCATTTATTTAGGGACGATCCCTCGCCCTTTTAAAGGGCGTCAGGCAGTTTGATTTTCGCCGGAGGAGCTACGCTTCCGAAGCAAGGAACTGCTTAGCAGAGGAGGCACACAACAAAATGCGAGAGCCGTGCAAAGCGAGAGCGAGAGGGGCGGAGGAGGGGGTTCACATGATGACGCACGGCATGGCGCAGCAGAGCGGCAGGCAGACGGGCACGACGGCGGCGCCCTGGCTCTGGCTGCTCTTGCTCTTCTCCTTGCTCTCGTACTCGTACTTGTACTTGCCCTTCGCCTTGCCGCCGCCGCCGCTCATCTGCGCACGACAAACAAACAAACGCCGCTGTTAGATTCAGCCCTCGGCCCCGGGAGAAGGCGGATTCAGTTGGGTTGAAAGTGGAATGTTCGTGCCAGTCGCTAGTCAAACACTCGACCATTTGTTACACCTACATATTATCAATAGCTGCTTGTAAACGTGAAAGGAGCATTTAAATAATTATTTGTAAATAGTTCAAAGAGAAGTATTGAATAGTTGCTGTAGAAAAACAATGCTTACTGATAAATTTAGTCTCTTGCATGACTTTTTATTTTTACACGTTGGCGATACATAATATAGGTTACGTTGACTTTGCCTCCCGTTCTTTTCTTTCTTTCTGGATTTGATTATTAATCCACATTGTTCACATTGAAATTGGATTATCGCCAAAGAGTTTGTGTTTGTGTGTTATACAAATTGTTAAGTTAGCGTGGTTTTATCTCGAATCCAAAGAGAATCAGTGATGGCAATAGCACAATTTGTTCATCATAACTCCAAGGCCAAGAACCAGTATTTCCTGTTGCGATGAATTTTGCGACACTTTATCAATTACTCCTCAGAATGCCCGAAGAGGTACGTTACATTTAATACCGTCGGATTCCTAAAATGGATCAGTGATATAATATATAGAGATGAAAATGAAACTATGTGAAAGATAGGGTGGGAGGGAGGGTACCCGGAGGAAACCTATCGCCAAGCGATGCCCGCTGTACTTAGGGTGGCTCAGCAGTAGAAATTCTTGGGGCAAGCAAGACGGTGTCGTGGGGTTTGAAGCCAAGAAGGCGACATGGCGTCTGTACGGCTGCTGGCCACGTGGCGAGGGCGGGTGAGTGAGCGGGCGGACGCAAGGCAGTTGCGCGGTTTGTTGCTTGATAGGAGGGGAGGAGGAGGTTAAAAGGGCGCGGAGCGAGGGTTCAGTCAGGAATGTCGCAGGGTATTGGTCACGAGGCAGGGAAGGGACGAGATGAAAACAGGAGGGCGTGGTAAGTAACGAAAGGGGTAGGACGTGAAGCAGGGCAGGGAAGGAATTGAAGACTCGACCTTAGAGCGCGTTGAATACTGTTACAGCGGAACGTCAGAATGCAGCAAACAAGGTACAATACCTAAATGTGTAAATTGTAGAGGCAATCATCCAGCAAGTTACAGAGGGTGCGAACTCTGTCATGAGATCAAGATATTCGAAACGCAGTGTCAAGCAAACGGAGGAACGGCATTGGCTGGTGATTGTGGGGGCGGCGGAGGGTGTAGGAGGTGGCAGGGGAACGGGGCGAGCGTCGCCGTACCTGCATGGAGGCCTCCTCGCGCTGCGCGAACATCTCGACGCCCGGTGGGTAGTAGACGGGAGGGCCGGCCACGTTGGTGGTGGGCGTGCGGTCCTTGACCTGCAGTTGGCCCGCCTCCTTGGCCTTGGCGGCGGCGCCCGAGCCCACGGCGGCGCCGTTGGTGGCGGGCGCGGGGGCGGGCGCGGGCGACGGCACCCCGTGAGGCGGTCCGCCGTCCCGCGATGACGTCACCGTGCGCTCCGTCGTCGTGCGGTAGTAGCTGTTGGGCGGGTGCTCGTGCTGCGCAACATGCAAACTCCTGTCAGTCACTTCCCTTTTACTTTCTCGTTACGGAATAGAGAGAAAGTTATGTAATGGTTTGAAAAAATAGGGAATTTTCGTCAGAAAAACTTATATTACAGGGCCGCTGTAACGAAAGAGTGGATAAATCCAGTTGCTAAGTTAAGAAAAAATCTCTAACACGATGTGTACCCAGATTCCATGATTTATGGACCCTTGTTACCGAAAAATCGATTGACGGCAAAATTTTCTACGTCCGTCTACGAACATAGCTAGCGGCTAAACAGTTAAGCTGATTTTCTCCGAAATTGGTATTCCCCGATCAATCTGGCTGATGTCGGTTTTCCTTTGTGTCGGTTGGGTTCCTCGAATTTGAAACAGATATTTTGATTTTTTTGTGTGCGGGGGGGGGGGCACTTTTAATGTAGCCCCTGGGTCATTTTATAAAAATGACTCCATCTTTTTTGTTTGATTTTTTTATTGGATAATATGAATGATGATTAAGAGAATGTGCAGATTTCATGTTCGTTAAAAACCGTAATTTTTTGGTGATGAAAATAACATTTGAATAATAATTATTCAAAGGTTAATTTGAATAATTTCAAAATAGTTCCAATGAAATATTCATTAATCTAATAAAAAAACTCAAAGCGCAAATGCGTTATACGTTTACCTATATATGAAAATTTGAACCATAAATCGTCATGATCAATTATTTTACATAATCAAAAGCTGTAAGGAAATTTTTAATCATGGATGGTAGTCCGAATATTTCCCTTGTGCATTTCCGAGTGTGTTTTCTGGGCAGCGTCTCGCGTTGCGCTGACTCTACGAGGCGTCCGCAAGGAATTTTCAATGATCGCGATCTAGTTACAAACTCAAACACTCAAGATCGTTTCGTTTGAAAAATATATATTACCAAACGAAAGTCAAAGAACTTTCGGACAAATGATGTAACGTTTTATTTGAGAAGAAATAAATGTCGTTACTTAAATTCACGAAATGATATAAACGCGAGTCAAATCTAATATTATGAATTATCTTTATGAAGCATTCAAGGTGGGGTGCAGATGTTGAATTTTCTGTCCTTCGAGTTATTGAGATTCCATCTACAACGATAATTATAAAGCTCTTTGTAACACATTCACTAATTATAGTATTATATTTCTTTGCCAAATTCTGATCATTTAAAGCTTGAAAATAATCTGAATTCAATTGCATGGGAAGGCGTCTCGACTCTCAGCCTTTTGTTGGTTGATTGAATGCGACAATGGCGGAAGAAGATCTATTCCCAGAAATAATACTTTTTAAAATAATTTATTGACTGCATGCAAACATGCTGTTGACTCGGGGATTACAGTTTTTCTATTATAACCGCTAAACATTTCTGAATCCTAACAAAAACGTTAATCCGACCATAATTGAATTTTAATCGTCTGACACGGAAATCTTCCAGTAACCATTTCCTAAGGTTTAATATAATTTTGTTGGGTAGATGATCATATTACATTTAATGAAAATAAATTAAACACAAGGATATTTTTGTTATTTCTGGTTTGAATTTGCGAAAGAGATTTTAAAAATCTATAGTTGCTGCCAATGAGTGGTCTGCCTTCAATTCAACTAAATAGATTAAATATCACTTTAAATTGTATTACATTATATGATTATTCATTTTTTCTTCTTTGTGTGTATGCGTGTATGTGTATGTTGTTCAGAAATACATTATGTATAGTTTGGTCTTAAACTGTAATCTCTTGTAGGATCGTTCCGATCTCCAAGGAATTACGCCCTGAGGAAGGTCGCAGAATGGCGACCGAAACGTCTGCACCTTCGCCATGGACACGGCGTCACCCGGACAGCCTAGTAACTACAATATTTATTTGACCACGGTCATTCTCCGCGCCGAGGCCATTGTATCTGGAGAGTAAAGTAGTGTAAGCCCATCCGAAGCCGTCGTTGTGTTCGTGAGCGAAGCAAGGCGCACCTCGGAGTCGGAGAAGGAGGCCATGAGGTCGTCGAGGCGCTTGGGCGGCTGCGCGCCCGCGGGCGGCGTGGGCGAGGGCGTGGGGAACGGGCGCGGCTGCAGCAGCGGCTGCTCCTCGGGCGCGTGGCCGGGGCCCGGGTAGCGCCGGTCCGAGCTCGAGCTGGTCGTCGAGTACTTGTAGGTGGTGACTGTGGAGGGCGGCGGCTGCGCATGGTAGCCCACGGGCGGCCCGCCGTGACCGTCGTACGTGTAGGTGTGCACAGTCTGCAACACGCACGACCTCGGTCAGCGACGAATACGACAAACAAAGCAGGGATATCAGCGGTTGGGAGAACAACACAAGGGGTATTAGTCGCAATGCGTGGCTGTGGTTGTAGTTCTTCTTGGACCGATTGAAATGCGCAGAGAAAAACGGGAGCACACAAGGTCAAGCAGGACGTCTAAAGCAGATAGAACAGAGCCAGGAATTTGATGGTTTCGAAGATAAGCGAATGGCTCAACCTTTTCCCCACACACGTTATGAAAAATGTGTGATAACAAACATAATTAAAATCAAAATTGAATGAAAGTTTAACTAGGGGAGGGTGATCGATGAACCACAAGTGGCACGTGGAATGCGATACAACGCTGAGAAATGATACCTATGGAAAGGAGGCATGGAGCGTACAAAAATTAAGCCATTATGGCAATATGAAATTAAGAAGTGAAAAACACAATGAAAGAAGGAGAAACTGTGATTGAGAACAGTAGGACTTCGAATTAGAGAACCAGTGAGGGAGTTGCCCATGGATCATTGCTTGGCTGTTGGTTGACAGAAACAGACAAGAGACAAAGGTGGAAGAAGAACTGAATGGCTATTACAGGTTTTCAATGGGAATTGATTCAATGTGGAACAATAAAATAAGAAACAGGTTAGTTGACTAAATGTTGGTTGACAAGCAATAAACGCTAGCGGAGAAATAGGAGAGGGGCCGAAGGGAGCAGCGAGAATAAATTTAGGAGAGTCAGATGCTAGAAGCGACTTCACCGTGTGCTACTTAAAGTGAATCCAGCGATGATAAATAAAAAAAGAGAAAATGGAAGGAAAACGAAATAAAGGTAAAAGCACTCAAGACTGACCGTTGCTGGTTGACACGCAAGGAGTTAACACCCAAACTGAAAGGTTAGAATAGTAGAAGGATTACTGAAGTGATTGAAAAAAGTATATCTAAATAAGAAAGGAGCGACTGAATGGCGATTGATAAAAACAGTAAAGAAAAGTAAAAGAAGAAACTATTGGAAAGAATGAACTGATAGTACTGAAGACCACAGAGGCGGCAAACAGTCGCAGCAAGAAAAGGAGATGATAATGAAGATGAATGTGCTCAAGGGGGAGAGAAGAGAAGGAGAACGGTGTACTGGTTGAAGATATCACATCCACTGGAAGGAAAGCGAAGGAACGTAAGACAAATGCGAAGGCTGGCCGTATGCTGGGTGAAGAGATCCCATCCAAGAAGAGGAAAGCGAAGGAAGGTAAGTTAAGTGTGAAGGCTGACTATGTGCTGGTTGAAGAGATCCCATCCAAGAAGAGGAAAGAGAAGGGTAGAGAGAGATGCTAATTCGAAGGCTAGCCATGTGCTGGTTGAAGTGATCATATCCAAGAAGAGGAAAGAAAAGGGAGGCAAGAGAGACTAATGCGAAGGCGGACCGTGTGTTAGTTGAAGAGATCCCATCCAAGAAGAGGAAAGCGAAGGAAGGTAAGGTAAGTGTGAAGGCTGACCGTGTGCTGGTTGAAGAGATCCTATCCAAGAAGAGGAAAGAGAAGGGTAGAGAGAGATGCTAATGCGAAGGCTAGCCATGTGCTGGTTGAAGTGATCATATCCAAGAAGAGGAAAGAAAAGGGAGGCAAGAGAGACTAATGCGAAGGCGGACCGTGTGTTAGTTGAAGAGATCCCATCCAAGAAGAGGAAAGCGAAGGAAGGTAAGGTAAGTGTGAAGGCTGACCGTGTGCTGGTTGAAGTGATCCCATCCAAGAAGAGGAAAGAGAAGGGAGAAAAGAGGGGTTAATGCGAAGGCTGACCGTGTGCTGGTTGAGGCGCGGGCTGCGCTGGCCGGGGCCGGGCCCGGGCGAGGGCGAGCGGCCGCGGGGCGGCGTGTACTCGTCGACGGGCGCCGGCCGCTGCTGCATGGACACGGGCGACGGGCTGCGGTAGGGCGCGCGCTGCGGCGACGGCGAGGGCGAGCGCCCGCGGCTGGGCGGCTGGCCGCCCGCGGGGGACGGCGACGGGCCGCTGCCCCCGGTGCTGTAGTTGTACGTGCGCACCGTCGTCACCGTGCGCGTGCTGCCCGTCGGGTAGTCCGCGCCTGTGAAAGCACGCATACACGCGTCAGCACGCCAACCTCACACAGGGGGATCTCAATGTCTTCAATTTTAAGGGAAAAGTATGCTTGGGAGTTATAGTCGTTTTTTTCGATTTTATGAGTTGAATGTTAGACACCAAGGAATTCGAGTCATCAAATAATAACTGGGTAAATCTCCGTAGTTTATTTCAATGAAGAGTAGGCGTGGGTGTAAAAACGCGATGCAAGACCAGTTGCATGTCATAAAGTTGGTGAAATAGGCGAGTAAATCGTGATTTTCCGAAACTGATACTAGAAATTTAATGTACTATATTTACAAGTATTCAATAAATATCAAAAAGTCGAATGGAAGCCGAAAACACTGCAATTTTAATAAAGGTTTGTCAATTTACCTTTCTTCTAAGAAAGTTATTTACAAATATATGTATGCAAGGAGGATAGAAGGTCATGGGCAGAAATGCTTTGGAAACCTCCCGTAACTACCAACCCTTGATTATCTGTGTTTAAGAGGTTGCGAACTGTACGGTATCTGCGCAGAACTACATTATGTCTCCACATCCGTTCTCCAGGAATGAACAATTCAGTGAGAACGAAGGAAATCAATACCTAGTGTTCTATGAGAATAGAAATTCACAGAACTACATAGCACAATTTCGCACGGGAACCACAAGTAAATAATAAACAAGTTCTTCCCCCTCAAATCGTCTCCTTATAGGCCAAAGTACTCCTGACTGCATAAGTAACACGGCCGCAAGAATCGCCCCCCCCGCTGCATGGGCTCGCGCGTTGAAGTCACCTGGCGGCTGGGGCGGGCCGGGCGAGGGCCCGCGGCGCAGCGGCTGCACCTGCTGCTGGGGCGGCGGCGGCGAGGGCTCGCGGTAGCGGTGGGCGCGCGGGGTGCCGCCGCTGGTGCTGCTGCTGGTGGTGTTGGTCTCGTTGTAGAAGACCTCGCGCTGCAGGCGCTGGTGCGAGGGCGACTTCTCGCGGTAGCGCTCGCGCGCCTCCACGTACTCGCGGCGCTGCGGGCCGCCCGCGCCGGGCGACGGCGAGCGCGTGCGCTGGCGGCTCACGTGCTCGCTGCCGTACACCTGAATTGAATTGAATTGAATTGAATTGATGCCTTATTTTACGTGGCGAAACTCAGGCCGTCAGGCCCGCTCTTCCGTCTGACCACGCAAATTTCGCTACGCCCCTTTCACCAACTAGCAGAGAAAAGAGGAAGGAGGTATTTCTTGAGCGAGAAACTGGCGATTTGATTTAGCTCAGAGGCGTAATTTAGGCTTGAGGATCTTTTATATGCAAGTAAATCTACAAATGTGGGCCAGCCGGCTTTACTTCCCTCCGAAGGAAGGCGTACGAAGGATTTTTTCGCCCTTATGGCCCTTGGCGGAGAGGCAGCTGCGCTCCAATACGAATTTGGCGTTCTCTCAGATTGATTGATTGATTGGTGATTCCGAGCGCGTCAAGTACTAAGGGCATTATTCCCGTAAGTCTAGTACATGCCTTTTTAATAGCGGGAGATGGCGGTGATCTTGGCCTCCTTAATGGCGACCGGTGACGACCTACCCGTCGGCGACAAACTCTAAGCTCCCGAATGATCTCTCGATATGTGTGATAATGCAGTGCATGTAAAAGTGAGTGTGTGTAAGTGCTGCGCACCACACGGACTCGGACTTTGGGCTATTGATCTTTGGCCAGGGGTAGCCAGGTTCGAATTACAATTTTTCATTCCCTCAGCACTGGCGGATCCAGGGGGGGCATACCCCCATAGTTTTTGTTATCTTCGTTTATTTGGCAAAATTAACTTATTTATTTATGTTTGAATTATTTAATTATTTAAAACGCTACAAAAATAATATACAATACAAGAACAAATTCGATGTAATATTGCCAGAGTGTGAATTGGCAATTTTCGCCAGAGGAAGACAGAACTTTAAGAGTGTACGAATCGAACAATTAATATGTTAAGACCTTCGTTCATGCAGTACAGTCTGAATGAATCCTTAGAATACTCCCAGGAATGTGTATTCCTTGATTGTAATATTTCCAAGTGTGAAAATCAAAGTGTGAGGTCGATAGTGGATTAATTTTGTTCCAGGCAAGAACAAATTAATACGTTTCCAGCAGGGAACATTAAACTCTCTAGGAGGGGCTGATTCCAGGCATCCCCGTGAATTCGAAATATCAGTATTTAAAACCTCACATAAATAGATATATCTAAATATCAGTAACAAATTTCTAGATCGCACAGTCATGTCTACAATGATTATTTTGTTGCCAATCAACATGTAGTTGGAAATAGCGTATAACGGACTTATAAGCCTACACACCTGTGACATTTTCAAATGATTGATTGGCAACCCATACGCAGAGACGTTTGGAAGATATATGAAATGTCTTTGATTGTGTCATAATGTGATCTGCCAAACATCTGAGGAAAAGGAGATGCCGAACTATTAAACAAAAATTCACACAATTAATGTTGTGGATGCACAGAGCATTCGAAATTGGCGCGCATGCAGCTGGGCAGCGCGCGTTATTGGGGCTCGCAAGTGGGGAGACAAGGCCGCGACTGGAACGTGAGCCCGAGGCGAGTCACTGCCCGTGACGTCGCTTCCAGAATATAAAAAGCTACGGGCGCCGGGATAGTGATACTGAGTTTTGGGGAGTGCGCCTGCGTGTAGTGACTGTGTATAAATATGTTTGTCTAAGCCGACTATTCCCGCTATGAGAGTTTCTTGTTGGACATTTGGTGATCTAGGCTACTGACTGGTGCATCTTCTGGTGACGGCGACCGTGCTTCGACTCGGGTACATCTTCAGGCTAATTTGTTAACTGCATTGTAATTTTTTTATTTAGTGAAGATTTCGGGAGCTTAAGTTCCCGTAAGTGTAGTGCATGGTTTTTTGTTTGGGAGCGGGGTTTTGTCCAACCAGGTATCTCCCAGCAGCGGGGAACTACCTAAGCTCCCGGCCGGTCTCCCGGCATGTGTTGTTGTGGAGTACATGTAAGTGTGTGTGTAATTGAGGGGTGATAATAGGACAAAGAATGGGAAGGAAGGATTGCGCGCGGTCCATGGCCCGTTTGTTGTGGCACTGTTCCAGCAATCGCCTAGTTTTGTCCGCAAATACAGAAAACTACGGATCAGAGCAACTGGCTGCTAGAGTTATTCTCCAGACAGCGACGGAATTTGATCCAGGTATCTACCTAGTGTCGAACATCCTGCCACCGTCGGGACTCGAATCTAAGACCTCCCGGTCAGAGGCACAGCTGCAGTGACATGCTCTGAACCATCTGACCCAATGCATTGTATTCGGTACAAATTGGAACTTGCAAATTGTAAACGTGTACAATAAGCATTTGTGTTTACTTCTGGATATTTTGGAATATAATAAGTAATTCTGTAATATGCACTTTTCCACTGGTAAAACGTGATGAATTTCGCCCTGTTTACAGGACGTAGAAGTTTGTATCATTTATCCCAAGCCCTGGAGATGTGTATGTGGGGGAAAGTGGGTGGTACTGACGAGTTTTGCAAGGTGTTCTACCAGCTGGCGAGCATCAGCACGGCGTGCGTGTGTGTGTGTGTGTACTCACGAGCTCGCGCTGCGCGGAGGAGGTGCGCTTGGGCTGCAGGCGCGGCGAGTCGGGCGGCGGCATGGGCGTGCCGTAGCCCACGCCCGCGGGGCCGGGCCCGCCGCCGTCGCTGTAGTGCTGGTGCTGGCGCTCCGTGCGGTACGTCTTGTACTCGACGGCGCGCGCCACCTGCTGCTGCGTGGGCGTGGACGCCAGAGGCTGGCGCGCGGGCGGCGCGGGCGGCGCCGGCGTGCTGTGGTCCAGCGGCTCCCTGCGCGCGACACAAGCGCCACAAGAGGCTTCTCAGTGGTCTGGCGGACGCGAGTCAAACCTTTTTTCGTCCCAATATTATTAGGGGCGGATTTTGATGCCTCAAAACATCGCCAAAAATGATCAATAAAATACTCTTAAAAGATTTTAAAAATGCCCTCAAATCAAAGCAAAGTGACATTAAAAAAATTATCAAAACCACTTGAAATGAACAACTCATGCTCTTGGATACGTTACTGATGTAATTGAGGCTTCTTCTGTTCGTTCAAGTGAGCTCAACTTTCAAACTTTTACATTGGACTATTCTTTACCAGGAAATCTGTCATTAGTTATCCCGAAATGGGCTAAACCAACAATGGCGCAGATAGGCGTCTAGGGAACCTTAGATTACATACAACGGCTGACATTACACTTTCGTAGCAAAGAAATCGAATAGGAATTCTGGAATCCTTTAGATAAAATTTGTTGCATCTCGTAAACATTATTTGATGCAAGTACCATTAAAATGATGTTAAAATCGATTAAATCTGCGAAGAATGCATTAGAAATTACGGACAATGGGAAAAGATGACTTACTAGCCGAAATCCACGAAAAATGTAAAAAAAAAATGCATAAAATGGGTCATTTCCTTTTGTCACAACATTAACTTAATTTGTATACTAAACGGCATTTTGCAAATGTGAAAAAGGAAAAAATGACATTTCATTAAAATTCGTCCCCAATTATTACGATTATTAGCTGATTGTCTACCCGGGAGCCGGCGGGCGCATCCTAGACACAAAGGTGCCAACGCTTCGGCCATCATTCGGCGACCTTCCGCAGGGCGAATGGCGAACTAAATCTTGGCGCTAGTGCCTAGGAGCGGCGTTTCCGGGATAGTCGAGGAAGCCTACGCTCTCATATTACTATTGTTATTTCTATTATTCACATCTTTCTGGTTTGAAATCAAAGTGTGAATACATTTAATTTATAAACTATTTTACATATTTATTTTCTTATAAGTGAATGTAAAACGTATTATAATTATAACACTTAATGCATTTAGATTAATATACTCGTAGTAATAACAAGCATACATTATTTATTATTATTTATTATTATTTATTATTATTTATTATTATTTATTATTATTTATTATTATTTATTATTATTATTATTATTATTATTATTATTATATTGTGCTCGATCCGAGGCATGTTACTTAGAGTATTATTCAGGTCTTTGCCTGGAATTGGACAGAGAAGCCTGCCTCTAGAGTTCTCATCCAGGAAGTTGGTGTCGACCTAAGAGAACTAAGTAGTGGCAGGACAATCGCCGCCAGCTAAAGAGACTCGAATATATAACCTTCAGATCTACAAAGCTTCAGTTCCGGGCTCGTTATTACATACACTGTACCAACCAGCTGGTTATGATTTAACTTAAGTAAATAATTATGATAAAGAAAGTAGTAAATGTGGAAATTAATGCAGATAAAACGAATTAAAAATTGTCACTATCCTTTGATGCGTGAGAGGTTGTGGTATACTATTTATCAGCAGCTCCCTGCTAACAAAACTTAAAAATTACGCATCGAGACCACGAGATTTTTTTACAGTCGGATCTGTATTTATCGAATTTTTACAATTCTAGTATCCTCTCGTATCATTTTGTTGACAGCCAAAAGAACAAACCTTTTCAAAATGAGTGTCGTGTGAAAACAACCAGCACAAGCTGGCCTTCGTAAATCCAACGACAGCACAATTGCGCAATTTTCAAAACGTTTTTTGATACTCCATAAACAGTTTTTGAGAGCATCCTTTCAATAAAACTCAGTGAACGCTCAGGACATCGTCATATTTCTCGCGACTCGCTTACAATGTGCAATAATCTTTGAGAAAAAGTAACGGCTTTGAACCTCACGTTCTTGAGTTTCTTTGCAGAAGCTGCACTTCTTTCTGCGTCAGAGGTCTGAGTCTCACCGGCTGTTATTCTGTTTAGACGTTTCGTCAGCTGTCAGTTTGACCTATTTACACGATGCCCGCACGTCGTATCCTTCGTGGCAGGCTTCTCTGTTCGTCTGAATTCTTTGCGGAGTGTTTGACACGCAATTCATTTACGTCCACGCGCGGTGTAAGGGGGTACTTACAGGAGGCCAGGGTCAATGCCACCGCTGCTCGTCACTACTTCTGTGCGTGTGGTGGTGGTGCTGCTGCCTGAAAAAGACGAGGATTTTAGGGTTTCGCTAAGGAGATACCTGCTCAGGGAGTTTTCGTTTACGGAAATAATTATGAGTCGTCATTGCCAACAATATTGTGTATTACAGTAGCAGCATTGTTGGCAATGACTCATATAATTATTTCATTGTAAATGCCGACGAAAACTCGCCACAATACCAATTTTTGTTTACCGTTCTGAGGGGAATAATGTTTTATTTGTCTTCATTTCAAAAAGGATTCAATATCAGTAAAGATTTACAATTAATTTTTTTTCCGGATATTATCAAGAAACCAACCACTAACAACATCGCATTGGAACCCAAAATTATGACTGAATCTCATAGCTTAGCTCATACGCGTGCAGTAGAAAGTTTAATTTGCCAGCTTAGAAACACTGATTCGACTCTAATTCACACAACCCAAACCATCTAGTTCCAACTGAGAAGCTCGGGTAACCATTTCAAACTGTCCATCGTGAACATGCCAGCAGGGACTGTGCTTCTCAGTTTCCCGTCGAATTAATCTCCATCTTGTTGGAGTAGAACGATGGAAGACGGGAACTGATCGACCGGAGCACAAAGATGAGGAATAGAAATTCACTTTCTCTAGTTGCATTTATTATTGCCAGATTATGATTGTGCGTTCAGCATTTTAAAAACAATTTTCTAGTGTGAAGCCTAGTTTTTACTAGACATCACACGTACGTGGCCCTGACATTGCAGCAGAAGTTTAAAAATGGCCACCTCTAGACCTCCACTCACAATCAACAGTCTAATTTAAGTGACTATTTAACTAAATCGTCGGACTAGATCTCATCTCTATACATTTGTTAATCGAGTATTTTAGGTTTTTAAGAGTTCTTTTAAAATTCGAAAATATGACAAGTAATTTTTTAAATAGGCCATATAATTTGACTTGAAAATAGTTTTTCAGGTGAATTGTATTTAATAGAAAACCGTGTTATGAAAATAGTATGATATATTAAAAGGTACACTGATGAAAATGAAATTGATAAAACAAGATATAACTTTTTTTCAATCGGAATTATTTTTCTCGTAAAAAAATTGTATTTCTATTTCATCAGTTGGGGAGTGGTAGAGTGCCAGATCTTTAAACGTCTGCTTGTCTTTTGATGCAGAGTATAGCCAGAGTAATCCGAGGTTTACAATTTACTCTATCCAGCATCATTTTTTTTACCCACGATTACTTTCGAATTGATTCCCCATCCAAGGGCACCGAATATGCAATTTTACGCAAAATAAATATGGTTCCTCAATATTGTAAAGTCACAAAATGTGTTCATAATTACTTTCGAGTATTTGCGTCATAAGCATTTGAGATGTAAGTCATAAAACGGGCATCTGGTAAAAATCAAAAGTCTATTCATCTCGAACTGACCAGTTTGAATTGAAAAGTTTAGTTTTATAACCTGTAAAGCCTGATATTTTTCGTCTGTTGGGCAACTAGTAGGAAGTGGCTAGTTTGGGCTGGACTGAATAGTTATATTTTACAACAAGTGATGCTTGATACATTTGGGAAACTAGAAGGAAATGGCTTGTTTGGACTGAATAGTTCTATTTAATGACTATTGCTGCTCGGTATTTCTTGTCATGTTCGGCCACAAGAAGGAAGTGGTTAGCTCCGTTTTATAAGCAGGCAGGTGGGCGCGTGGGAAGGGCGGGGCGGGACGGGTCGGGATGCTGGCCTGACCGCCGGCGTGGGGGTAGCGTGGCTCTGTGACTGCGTCTCGGCGAGGCGCGAGGGCGGCGGGTCGAAGCCCGCGCGCTGCGCGTGGCGCAGGTCCACCAGGAGGCTGTCGAGCTCGTGCAGGTTCTGCTGCAGGCGCGCGTCCGACGCGGCGTCGGCGGCGCCCAGCCCGCCCGCGCCGCCCATGCTGGTGGCGCTGCTCACGCTGCTGCTTGTCAGCGCCGCTTGCTGCGGCGACGCGGGCAACGTCGCTGCAACACACACGTGCCAGACACGTGACTCTCTTTCTCACCGCGCACACAATATATGTAGCGAATCCCAATAAGAGCCGCGTAGTTGGTAGCGGTTTGGTAGCTGCTTGAAAGACGCCGCGTCCTAGGCATAGGTGCTGACGTTTCGGCATTCATTCCCGACCTTCCTCAGGGCGAAATGCAATGACTGTCGCACTTCGCCTTCATAAATATCGAGGAATGGCAGTTGAAACGTTGGCACCTGTCCCTAGGACACGGCGTCTTTCAAGCAGCTACCAAACCTCTCCAAGCAGCTACTAAACAGCCAAGCAGCGACGTTCTCAAAAAGAGTCAATAAAATGTGCATTATACGCATCATAAGATCAACAACGACTTGCAACAATTGTTTTAATAACTGAGGAAAGTATATTCTCAATTTACATTTGGTCCCTGCTTACTACTACTCTCGTAGCTCCGCTCGTTTTAGTCAATACAAGTCTTTGCACGTCTGCACTTTTGCGTGGTATCCTTGAGCCTTTAATGTCTTCCTCTCTCTAGGAGAAACCTATTTTCTTCTCCATATTTCGACATTTCTCATCCTCCACCCCTCTTGCCTACTCTCTCTCTCTCTCTCTCTCTCTCTCTCTCTCTCTCTCTCTCTCTCTCTCTCTCTCTCTCATATACACACACCTTTCCTCTTTATTGAACAGTACACAGCGATTGTGTAAAATAGAAAATATTTTAAAGTATTTCTCATTTTTCTGGAAATGTCGTTTTTGAATGTTTACAAGTCTCCGGAAAGCCGAATGGGTGCACACTAAAGCATAAGTTGTAATTCTGATATAAATTGATTTGAATTTTATTAATTGCATTTAATAGTAATTTCGAATTTTGTACTCTTAGAAATTTGCCTTAGTGTATTAACCGGCGTTATCAGTTGCAACGGGATCTTTCTTAAATGATGGTTTCAAGTGTCTTGAAACTTCCGTGGCCACCTCATGAAAGTGCTAAAAAGGAAACTGGGTGTGGATATTCCGTTCTCTGCTGCTAAAATTCTCATCCGGACCTCTTGAATATTGGAACCGTTGCGAGCATTCACGTTCTACCAGCGTCCGATGCCCATTCAAATAGCATTACGCCGATAATTGTTCGTCTGCTGCACCACTATTAATAGACGTTTTGTTTATAAAAAAACCAACAAATACACCAAGTGCAAACGTGTGCGCGGAAGCGAAAATGTTCGCTTGCTTCGACTCATTTCGCCTGTCAGACCTCTTGAAGCAAACCATTACGACTCGTGTGAGGCGAGGCACGATGGGAAGTTAATCGGCGGTGTTTGCACAGCCGGCACATGTTGCAGGTTTGCACTAACAAGCGCCTCTTGTGCGCCGTGAACGAGGTTCAATTAGAAACTGAACGCCAAGATCTCCTTCAGAACCGGTTCCGTTAAAGGTATCTTTCGGCAGCACGGATTTGTTCTCGCCGGCTATCGCGAAACGCCACGGATATTATCGTGTAGAAATTAAGAAAACGTAGTCATGGTAAAATCAAGACAAAGTAGTGAATATGAGGCTTGACAAATGTACGAATATTCGGCAAAAAAGTTTGAGCCTGAGTATTATAGGGATAGAAATGTATAACCAGTAAAAGTCCAGAAGAAATTTTTAAAAAAATGGATTCGAAATAATCGATGTAGACAAGCATTTCAGATATTTGTTCGATCAGATTCGAAGTATTCGACGTTTTGAGAGACCCATCTCTACTCATAACGCATGTCGCTTTTCCTTAAATAGCTCTTGTCGTTGACAGCGTGTCCTTTAATCCGAAGCTTACTCGTAAGTTCGCGCCTTTGCTTATACGCACACATTAACTGTACAAGAAAGGTCGGAGTGCGATATTGCTTAATATTTTATGTCACGTAGTGTATACATTAAATGAAGTTGTTTACAATTATAACTACAATCCCTAAACGTGTCAGACATGTACACAAATGGGAAACGAAAAGAAAATGCGAACCGAGAGGATGTACTATCTTGGGACAATTTCGTAGCAGAAAACGCTGTTAAAATGTCTACCACATTCCTTTAAGGTAACATCTTAGAATAAAACCCAAAACCAAAACTCTCTCAGCTCATGATACGTTGGTTTTTATTTTTATTAGCAAGCAATTTACGCTCTAGAATTACTTTCTTCAAAAATTGATACATATTATTAATTTTTTAGTATATACAGTTAATACTAGAACTTGCTGCAGCAAAAATGCTGCTGTCGAATACGTGGAAAAAAGGGTCTTGGAGCAGCAACAATTGCCTTTTTTGAAATAACGCACGTGAAAACAAGGTTATTTCTTCCTCGTCACATCACATCAACTGTGTTAGAAGTAGGGACGCACTGATTCCAAGAATTCAGTCGGTGCACAGTATGAGAAGAGACGAAGCAACAATAAATTATTCGCATTTTTCTGGCGAAATCGAAACTGATTGTTTTTGTATTATTCCGATATTGTTTTGTATTATTTTGTTTCTGGGTAACTACAAAAACCATTAACATATTTCTCATGCGCAGAGATTGTTTAAATTTCCGTCAATTTGTAAGTATATCATTGTCGTAACCGCAATCGGTCGTATGTTAAATAGACCGAAGTTTTCAGGAAGAATGAAGGATGTTGTAACCTCTCCATCTTGACAGTGGCTTTCACAAATGTAGAAGCATTATATTAGGTTTTTCATTAGTCTCTCGTCTTACGACCTATTACTACTCCTGCAGTTCACTAGATTGATCACACTGGTGTAAAAAAGAAAAAAAAAACAAAAAAAACTTCTTTGACATACGACCTATTGCAGTTACCACGACGATATTCAAAATTATACTTTAAGTTTTCTATGGTTGCCAACATTAGGTCATTGTTACACCACCTACCTTTCAAAATGATTTTTTTAGTTTATTCTAGCTTGGTCATTGGCCCTCTGCAACCGCAAAAGATAATTATTTTTTTAAAGAGTGGTAAGCACGTTTCTGAGGTCACGAACCCCGTTGAGAAGGACGTTCGCGAATTAATTAAAACTATTCATTTGATAAGGCAGGAGGTGTAACAATGACCTAATGCCATCTGCCGCCATAACAAAATCGAAGTGTAGATGCAGGTGCATGGGTGCGTGTGTGCGTGGCTGCGCCTGCGGCAGCGCCTCCGCGGAGTGCGCATGCGCGCGTGTACGTCGGGTTGCCGAGTCTCCTCCCCTGCTCTCCGCCCCCCCCCCCCCCCCCCGCGCCGAATCGCTCGCCTGACCTCTTTTCCTTTTAATGAGAGGTCCGCCGTGTTGAAACACACCGACAGACGCTTTTGGAAAGTCCGTACATTATGTCTTCGAAATCGACAGGAGTGCCATATGGAGGCGAATGCTCTCTTTTTGTGTTTGAGGCATCGGGCTGTGTTTGGTAGCCAGTGCCGTTTTTCTTTCAATCGTTTGCCGATTCAGTTCTCCCTGTTTAGTCATTGATCGTAATAATAAAAAATTAAACATAGATATTTCCAAAGGTTTGCATTATGTTCCTTGATACTGATTCCATGCTCTTATCAATTTGAGTGTTCGAATTTGATCTTCTGTGATATTTAATTGAATGTGGTTATTCATGCTAATATCAAGAAAACATGAAAGTACGATTTGAGCGATACGAAATAATATTTTTGCTTGCGTTGCGATTTAGTCAAGATAATTCGCGTTGCGTACGAATAATAAAAGACTACACACAATCACCTTCTAAAAATACTGAAATACTATTTAAAAAAATATTATTGTTCATTATTTTTACCAAGTTTAGTTAGTTTTTAGTATTCTTATTTAATCACTTAGCGGATTTGACGCATACAAATTATCCACATGACAGCAACATGTTATTTCGTGTGATTTTAATTTGAAGCAGCTGACACACCCACGCAGCGCCCGACAGTGGGATTAATTCGTCGCCTGACACACTCAGCGCGCCATATTTCGCTCCCCCGAAATAGCTGCAGCGATAAAGACGTTGGCTCTCGCCTCCACGCACTGCGCCCTTCTGCCCTCGTTTCTCCGGCGCCAGCGAAAACGCGTGGGTCCTTGTCCACGTTTTTATGCAGTCCTCAACAGATATCATTCTGGATTTGAAATACTTTACGCCATTATGAAAACTGAACTTCATTCGAAGAAGCGAGAGAGAATTATATGGTGTATAACAACCTAGATGAAATTTAGTTAAGAAAGCGGATTCTTTCGACATCTTGCCTCTGCATACGCGCTCCAACACATCGCTTTTCATCTTATATCTTTGACAGTCAGCATTTTCTTTCGCATTTGTTTCGTCTCTCCCCTCACAGCTCAACAATCTTATTCGCCGGTCTTGTACCTGACTCGTGACGTCCCCTTCATACCCTCCCCGAGCTCCCGGAGCCTCTATCCCCGCCCTTGACTTCTCGCCCAAACGCCCAAACGCCCAAACTTTGGCTTCCCGCATTTGGCTATCAATTCCATTCTCTTCGCCCGTCTCCCCATATAATCTCATTGCAATCGCTTCCACGGTCCAAAACTACCCAACGTTCATGCCACCCACATCTTCTGCTCTTGATTTCTTTTGCCTCCCCGACAACTTCTCTCCTTCCCTCATGCCTTGTAGTCCTGTTCTGAAGGACAATTCTAGCGGTTGGGTGCTCGGATTTGTAGTTTGTAGCGTCTTCTATAATCAATAGCACGCGAATGCCGAATAAGTACCCTAACTAACAGGCCACGGACCGCGCGTGATCGTTCATGCCTTCTCCGTGTTCTATTCTCTTCCCCTTCACACACTTTACATTTCCATGCACTTTTCTACTAAACGTGTCGAGGGACCAATCGGAAACTCTGAGCTTGTCCTTTCGGGGGCGGTGCTGCGCTTGCAATACCACGAGGCGAAAAACATTGCGTACCAACCTTTAGGTCGGCGCCACATATCACAATTCAACGGAGATGGAACACCGCCACCACCGGGACAAACCCCTCACTGCATTAACGGGACTAATTACCATAGCAGTGGACGTGCCTAGAAACAATCAATGAGTGTTATGGCCTTAGCCGTCCTCCCCAGCGCGTCGCCTCTCCCCCTCCCCCGCGCCCATTCACACCTCACCCTCTACCTTCCCGCCCCTCCCTCCCCGCGACGGAAGGGATGAATTGTGTGCGCGAGGTGCGGTAGCCGCTGAGCGAGCGCTGCTGGCACGCGCCCAAGCTCCCGCTCCCCCCTCACATACACACACACACACACATACACACACACAAGCGCTGCGCGGGGCTCACCTGAGCGGACGTCGCCGCCCACCGCCGTGTGGTAGGTCTGGTACTGGTACGTCTTGTAGGACACGCTGCGCTGCTCACCCGGCGCCACCGCCCCCATCGACGGCAGCTGCAACCAATGCACGCCCACTCCCGTCACAACGCATTCATTGCGACGCAACAAAAAGCTTTCTCTTCAAATAAGTGGGCATATGTCTTCAATTGAAGGGTTTGGGGCAGTCACAACATAAGCCACAACAGCTACAGCTACAGCCACAACAGCTCCTGTTGATGGTAAATATTAATATGTGGGTTTTACTTGCAGTGTGTCTCATCTTCATACTACACCAACTTTTTCATAAATATAAAGACATACTGAGTACAAGGTTAAGTTTCACTTTCACTACGATGGAGATATTAATATTTACGAAGAGTGGGAGGGTTGCTGTTGCTGGTGTGGTTTCTCGCGTTACTGCCCAAACCATTCATCAAAAATTCTGATTCAATTGAAGTAGGTATTCGACAACTTTGCTAAATTAATAAATAGAATTATCATCTAATATACATGTGTAATCATTTAAACAAAAACTACATTTTTAACTCAAATAAGGACTAATGTGTTGTCACAACATAGCAATATATTTAGCTACATTATACTAACACTTAAAGTACTACAAATTTTTCCACAATGTATTTTGAATACGCGTAAGTAGTCCCACAGCCAAATACGCTGTAATCTCTCAAATTAAAATGAACATTCGCGATAAATTGCATCGTATCTTGAACATAAAACACATTATAAACATTAACTATCACTACGTTTGAGCTTCCTAACAGAATTGAAACCTATAGTGCACCCGGAAAGTCTCTCCGCCTCGAGCTGAGCCAGGGCCTCGTATTATAAATTGAATTTATAATTGTAGGGCAACCAGAACAGATGTAAACAAGTGAAGCTTGTTCAGCATCTGTGATAATTGTGATGAGTACGCAATTTACTTTTTACAAGCTGCAGCTCGTGCTTCCAACATAACTTCTGCTGCAAGCACACTCACCACAACAGCGCCTCTGCGGAGAGACTTTCCTGGCGGGCTATGTGAAGAACAATTTGTAAATGCGTTGGGGGGGGAGGGGGTACTCACGAGGGGGCTGGCGGAGCGCTCGGCGACGACGGTGGTGGGGTTGGCGGGCGCCAGGTGCATCACCTGCGGCGGCGCGTCGCGCTCCAGGGTGCGCGTCACCTCGCGCCGGTACGCGCTCACGCCGTTCACCGCCGGCGCGCCGCCGCCCACGCCCACGCCCACGCCGCCGCCCCGCGCCACGCTGCTCTGCAGGTCCTCCAGCAGCGCGTCTGCAACACACGACCACACACGGCGTCAGGAAAGGCACTTGTTTGGCATAACCCCCGTACCATGTCTGCTATATACCATCAGGTACTATACCTGGGGTCTCTCTGGACTTTACTGACAATTATAAGAGGTAACACGAATATATACGGCAATATACTGAGTTTAAATAATTGATTTTACGTAAGGATATATTTTATAAGTTATTTTCAATAACAAAATATAACTCTCTAATAAAAATGGTCAAATATGTGAAAATGGTTTGGTATCTTCTTAATATATGCACAAAGACCTATTTAGAAGGCTGAAATTATCCTGCAAATATTCAGGAAAATATTAACAAGTTAATAAAGATGGTGTTCAAAAAGACCTCAAAATGGTACTAAGGCTAAACGACCGCTGCCGTACCAACAAATCGTTCATAAAAGGGCATTTTATGGCACGGCCTCTTTCTCCATGCCTCCCTCTCGCTATAAAAAATGGAGAATAATGAATCAATTCTGGCTTCAGATTCGGATTCAGCGCGTCGAAATTTCTAGAGAAATGTATGTCAAGTCGTTGCGGATGCAAACTTTTCTGCCTGTGTAATTCTTTATAAGATGCGCCTCCAACATACCTCGAGGCTTCAGTCGAATATGAAAGATCACCTTTTCAATTGACGATGTAACTGAAGTGGGAATTAACATGTGAATTAGCAAGTGTTTTGACTTAATGTTTTGACTTGAATAATGTTTAGTCATAATTTATATTTGGTATTTTCCTATATTACTGAATACAAAGTACTTGTTCGTAACGCCAACGCCGAATGATAATAAAAAAAAACTTTGTGTACAAAACGTGTGGGGACAAGTGATAAAAGTATAAATTTAAATTCAATAATTCATTTAATATTCGATTAAATTGTTTATTCAACATACATTTAATGATCTGATCACGAATTGGAAAACAAGTAGAGGTGGTAAATTTTCTACTGCTTCATATCTCTCTTCAAATCCAAGTAAGGTTAACGAAATTATCTAGTAAACAATGAACAAGGATCTCGATAGCTATTATTTATAGAATTTGCTTGGAAACCTTGTACTTAAAATATTTTATGAGTATGGAAAGAGTTGGTAACAGTCGTAAAATGGGCTTTCAATAATTCACGGTACTAACAATGAGATAAGAAATCTGTTTGACTTGCAAAACGAGAGAAATCACAAACGTGCCAATTTTATTTTATGAGTTATAACATTGTAGAAAGTAGATTGTGAGATATCTTAACTTGTAAGGAATGAACTTCGGAGAATGGCGGTTTTAATTCTCGGTCAAGGGACCTGGTTACGTAATTGGTGAACGAGAGAATGAACAGCGAAGTGAAGTACTCCTCGGGGCCGAAAGTGATTTTAAGACAGAGAAAGGCAGGAATATTTTGTAAAAAACTGTTTGTTGTAAAAAGTGTTTTCCGGAAGAATAACTAACGAGAACAAGCCTTACAGTAATTTAACAATCACAGACAAGCGCCCAGGGTAATCTCTGTTCATTTCTCCTGCATAAGGTCGTGTTTCTAATTGACGTAGATTCAGCAGAATTGCTCAGAATAGGGTGACATCACGTTGTTCCTTACAGACGCCCCACGCAAGATGACTTTCGAAACGAGACACGTCAAAGGGCACTGCAAGAGGCGATGTTTAATCGTACGAGACAAGAGATCAAAGGATTTCCTTCAAGGAGTAAAGAAAAGCCATTCATTATTGTATAAATGTTTGGAATTCGAATAAAAGAGGTTGAGATGGTAAAGAAACTCTCAGCTATGTGATTTGACAAATTGTGCTTTTTATAAACATAACACCTTGAGAAAAAGTCGTAAACATAAATACATAAACTGCTTCTTCTAAAACTGGGAGAATTGTCAATAGCGTCCCTCGGAAATAATCACAACGTGATTACTGTGTTGCTATTAACGTACGACTCCAGTGAAATTACGACAAATCCGACTGGAAGAGGTGGCTCCGGGCATCAACTGATGTCACTGCAGTGCTTCTGACTGGGAGGTCCTGGGATACGAATCCCCACTGTGGCAGAATTTTTGACACTAGTTTGTCAGCTACGTCGAATTCACGCGCTGTCTGGAGGAGAATTCGAGAGGTCGACTGCTCTGATTTGTAGTTTTCCGTGGTTTCTTCTATCAATACCAGGCGAATGCCGGAGCAGTACTCTACCAAACGGGCTAAGGGCCGCGTGCGGTCTTTCCTTACTATTCCTTGCCTTACCCTCACCCCTTACACACACACACACACACACACACACACACACACACACCTACATGCACTACATTACCACACATGCAGGGTGATCGGTCAGGAGCATAGAGCTTGACCTGGGCCCCGTTATTGGGGAATTCCTTGTTGGGGAAAACCCCGCTACCCGACGGTAGGTCGGTGTCGGATCTCGCCATCCAGCGAAGCAAGATCACCTCCACCTTCCGATCAAAATGCACGCACTGCACTTACGGGACGAATGACCTTAGCCGTTGACACCACCGGAACCACTAGTAATTAATCAATCACGACAAATACGTTTTGCTACAGATGCATTAATTAAAAAGACCAAAATAAGAAAGTCATAGAAAAGCCTATTCGCTGTAGCCTGTTGTACGTTACCTTATACTAGCCACATCTTGAACCATTAACTAGCCACAAACGCACACTTCCGACCGCTCGTTTACGTGAATCATCAGAGCTCGATTTACCGCACGACACAATAATCATGAAAGACAAAAGGAAATGATCCATACCTGGGTCAGTATTCGAACTCACGGCCATTTCACAGAGGCGTCTTGCAGTACGGCCATCGAAATCATCAAACAGCATTAGACGATAACCGTTTTCTCTTAGAACCGCTCACGTTTCTGCGTCCGGCTGCAAACGCTCGCGTCGTCGCCCGCGGATGAAGCGGCCGCGCGGTTGCCTCCGCGTGCGGCGCGGGGCGCTCGAAGACAAGCGCTTCCGCCGCCGGCGCCGGATGCGCTGGCTCGGGGCTCAAGAGGAGGAGGAGGAGGAGGAGCAGAAGGCGGGGGGGGGCGCTGGTGGAGGTGCTGGAGGTGATGGGGGCGGCATCGGCGGTAGCGGTGGAGGGGACGGCGGCGGGGGCTCTGACGTTGGTCCTGGTGCTGTAAGTGATGAAGAGGGCGGCGGGGCGGCTGGGGCGGGGGCGCTGGCGGCTGGTGCTGGAGGTGATGCGGGGGCGGCGCGGTGGTAGCGGTGGCGGGGACGGCAGTAACGACTGTATCTCTGTGGGGCAAGGAGGGTGAGCATGGAGGGTGAACAAGGAGGGTAGGCAAGAACAGTGGGCAAAAAGGATGGGTAAGGAGGATGAGCAATTATGAGGGCGCGGAGGGTGGGCACGGGATGTGGGTGGCGGGATGTGGGCGCGGGTGTGGGCGCGGGGTGTGGGCGCGGGGTGGTGGGCGCGGGGTGTGGGCGAGGGTGTGGGCGCGGGGTGGGTGGGCGCGGGGTGTGGGCACGGGCGGTGGGCACGGGGGTGGGCAGACCGGCGGCGGGGACGGAGTGGCGGTGGTGGGCGGGGGCCGCGAAGCCAATGAGCCACGCTTCCCTGAGAGGCTGCGCCGGGAATACGCCTGCCAAGGGCCCCGCCAGCTCCTCGGCGCTTCCTATCGCTATGACGCCGGGGCATGTGGTTTGGTAGTAGTCACGGACGGATCCGGAGAAACATATTTCAGGCGCGAAGAGCGCGCTCGGTGTCAAAGTTATATTGGACGAATGTGACTTTCTCCTGCCCACCATATAGTCTATTTAATTTCACATTGTGACGTTTTTTGCATTTTATTGAAAGAAATTTAGCCGCACTCAAATAACCATTGATTTAATATTCGAAATTTGTAGGTAATGTGAAAAAAAAGTAGGTGCTTTGAGAGAGGAATTTCTAACATTCTATTCTTCTAGCGGCTTACTACTGTTTCAAGATCCTCAAACCACCTCACCACAATCCATCATTTCCCTTCTTAGTTCTTTGCTTCTTCAGTTCGTATTGATACATTATAATATCGTTTTTAATCCTAAATGTCTTATATATTCTTATATCCGCTATTCTGCTGTGACTGCATTTGCTTATAGTATATAAGGGTTTGGTAATGATGTCATTGAACAAATGTCAGTTAAATGTATAAATTACCACCAATTTCATGTGTATTTGTATTAATTCATAAAATATCTCTTACAATATAATTAAATTATGCATATATATTTTCATATGCACTCCATGTTCCTATGTAATATTGCGATCCTTACTTGAGAAAGGCCTCTCCGCACTATTCTAAGCGTCACTTCCTTGTCGGCTCGTGTCAACTCCTTCGAGACCAACACCCTCTTCCTGTCTCGACACAAGAGCCTGGGCGCACCTGCCGTGGACTGATCTTTCCTCTTCGTCCTCATCTTCTATTCATGCGACTTCTTATTCCTCCTTACCTGCTACATCAGATTAATTTTATTTCTCTCAATTTTTAGGTATGTTAACTCTCACATTTTTATGTACAACATTTTTAACTTCCCCGCATATAATATTCGTTTCCAATGGGTTTCATTTCTTAGACTTAATGAACCGACGAAGATTGTTTTCTATTTCCCAGAATGGTCTACCTTATTTTCTTTTGTTCACATTAATATTTCATAGGATCTCCCTCATTTTCCTTTCCTGTTTGTATTTTCATTTCACAAAGTGTCTTTTTTGCCTTTCTCCTTTTTTATTGCACGTCGTCGCGAATCTGTTTGTTTTGAACTCTGACGCGTGTCGTTTCTCAGCCAGAACAGTGCTGTCGCCGCAAGAACAGCAACGATGAGCTCCCGGGCGACCTACTTGGGCGCGCCGCCCCCCTCGGCGGCCCCCGGTGCACTTCCGGCGCGGCTGACGAAATTAGTGTCTTCCGGGGCGGAAGGCGTCGCTCCGTCGGCGACGCGCGAATCGGGCCAAGGGCCACCCGCGCCCCGCGGCAAGTGAAGCCCGCGTCATCATAATCGGTCACCGCGACAACAAATGTGACACCATTTACAACGATTTAATTGTTAATTAATTATGTATATTCAGCATTAAATTACTCGGACGTTTGAAGAGCAATTAAATTATTTTTGCGGAATTAATTAGCAATTAAATCGTTACAAATGGTGGTATATTGTTTTTTGTAATAACCGATTATGAGCGTAAGAGAAGTCCAATGCAACCCTGTTTCACCCTGCGGTAAGGAAGTTCCTCAAAATACTTCGTTCGTTGGAGTAGATATGAGGTATGTGGATTTTTGTTTTACTTATTTACTGTTTATTTATTTTCAAAGACATAAATTGTGCTTTAAGCGAATGTTTACATTACTATTACAATGCCTACGTTCATAAACACTTTACATAAACATTGCAATTACTCCTGTATCTATAAAGTGCAGATATACGATGCATTTGCTCTTGTAATATATAAAGCGGAAAATGTTTGATGTCTTCACAGATTATCACGTACATTGTTTCACTCTGGATAGTACTACAACAATGTCGCACAGGTCTCTTGTTGAGATGCGCATGTTCTCCGACTTGCTGGAAATAAGTTTATTAGGCGCAAACTCTCCAACTATACGATCTGCCGTAAAGTGGCCAATAGGGCCAAACGCCTAAGCGAACGTTACTTGAATTGCGCATGTATCTAACAGCCGCACGTTTAATTCGATTAACATGCAACTAGAACGTAGTTAACCAGACCCACACACGCAACGGTTGCTGTGCAATTGGATGCCAGCGGCTGTCAACGGCGGACGGCACCGTGACACGGCGCACGCGTGACAGCGCGACACCTCTTCTCACGCGTGACGTGGTGCGGAGGGCGGCGGGCAGGGGCGGGGCGCGGCGCGGGCGGCGTGTGTGAGGGGTTCACGCACCGCCGCGCTCGCGCCGGATGTGCCTCTGCCTGGCCGAAGCGCAGCCTCCCACCCTCCGCCAACGGCCGCTGCCGCCGCCCACGCCGC